>NW_021024986.1:438811-480632 GCF_004153795.1 Camellia sinensis | reverse complement strand
GTCTGACTCTGAGGATTAATTTGGGCGACACCGTTTTTGTTGTTTTGTTTTGTTTTGTTTTCGGAGTTTTCGAATGTATTTTACAGCTTTTTGTTTGGTAATTTTCATGTGTAAAATGACTTCAATTTATCTTGTTGTTATTTGTGCTAAATTTTGTTATTGATGGATGATATTGCTTTTGCGTGCAAAATGGCTACACTTTGTTTTTAATACCAAGTATTGATCGGCATTAGGTTTAAATACTTGGCCGATCAGATTAATAAATCTGTCGTTGCCCCGGCCAGTGCACGAGCTTCATTAACCGAATAGGCCTAGTTCGTGGAATGGCTGCGGCATCCGTCGATTAGCGTTTGGCTTAAATACTTGGCCGATAAGATTAATAAATCTGCCCTTGCCCCAACCACTACACGAGCTTCATTAGCCGAATAGGCCTAGTTCATGGAATGGCTGCGGCATCCGTCGATCAGCATTTGGCTTAAATACTTGGCCGATCAGATTAATAAATCTGTCGTTGCCCCGGCCAGTGCACGAGCTTCATTAACCGAATAGGCCTAGTTCGTGGAATGGCTGCGGCATCCGTCGATTAGCGTTTGGCTTAAATACTTGGCCGATAAGATTAATAAATCTGCTCTTGCCCCAGCCAGTGCACGAGCTTCATAAGCCGAATAGGACTAGTTCGTGGAATGGCTGCGGCATAGATCGATCGGCATTGGGCTTAAATACTTGGCCGATAAGATTAATAAATCTGCCCTTGCCCCAGCCAGTGCACGAGCTTTCTAAGCCGAATAGGACTAGTTCATGGAATGGCTGCGGCATAGATCGATCAGCATTGGGCTTAAATACTTGGCCAATAAGATTAATAAATCTGCCCTTGCCCTAGCCAGTGCACGAGCTTCATTAGCCGAATAGGCCTAGTTCGTGGAATGGCTACGGCATCCGTCGATCAGCGTTTGGCTTAAATACTTGGCTGATCAGATTAATAAATCTACCATTGCACTCGTGGAATGGCTGCGGCATCCGTCGATCGGCGTTTGGCTTAAATACTCGGCCGATCAGATTAATAAATCTGCCCTTGCCCCGGCCAGTGCACGAGCTTCATTAGCCGAATAGGCCTAGTTCGTGGAATGGCTGTGGCATCCGTTGATTGGCGTTTGGCTTAAATACTTGGACGATAAGATTAATAAATCAGCCCTTACCCCGGCCAGTGCACGAGCTTCATAAGCCGAATAGGACTAGTTCGTGGAATGGCTGCAGCATCTGTCGATCAGCGTTTGGCTTAAATACTTGGCCGATCAGATTAATTAATATGCCCTTGCCCCGGCCAGTGCACGAGCTTCATTAGCCGAATAGGCCTAGTTCGTGGAATGGCTGTGGCATCCGTCGATCGGCATTTGGCTTAAATACTTGGCCGATAAGATTAATAAATTTGCCCTTGCCCCCGCCAGTGCACGAGCTTCACTAGCCGAATAGGCCTAGTTCGTGGAATGGCTGCGGCATCCGTCGATCGGCGTTTGGCTTAAATACTTGGCCGATAAGATTAATAAATATGCCCTTGCCCTAGCCAGTGCACAAGCTTCATAAGCCGAATAGGACTAGTTCATGGAATGGCTACGGCATAGATCGATTGGCATGTGGCTTCTGGCGTTTGGCATTAATGATGTCGCCTCGAGGGCGCTGCATACATTCGAATAAATGGGGTGAGTTCGCATCAATGACTACACTTATTTTTATTCAGACTCGATTTAAACTAGCTTGGGGCAAGTGCGAATGTCAAATAGAGTTTTCTTCAACAGTAGAGGAGAAGCGTGAACTTTGGATGAGCTTAATACTGCAATGAATCGCAGCAGTGAACCCACCCGTGCGGGAGGTAGGGTGTCCAAAGAACGGGAAAAACGTCAGCCTCCAAGTCGTCGAAGCAGATCACTCGAAAAGAGAAACAGCAACGAGGAAGCTCTCCGCGATCGCGACCGAGAAATGAGGCCGACGTGGCGCCGCGACCATTGAGTTTTGCAGTTTTCATGGGAAATAAACCAATGACGGAGGCGGACTCCATTATCAAGGACCCAGGTGTGGCGGTCGAGTTTGCTCTATGGATTTTTCCACCGGAGGTCCAGCAGTCGATGGTTGGTCGACAGGATTTCAACGTATTTTGAGAGGGCATCCACGGGGCAGTGAAAGGGCTGTATACCGCCTATGAAGTCGGCATGCGCCTGCACACCGTGCGACGTGAAATGGAGAAGAAGGAGGAAAAAATCCACAGTTTGGAGGCTCGTGCGGAGAAGGCCGAGCGTGAGCTCAGGGAGCTTAGGAAGGTTCAAACCACTGAGCCACGTGTCCAACCCGATCGTGGAGGAGAGAGTGACTCAACGGCTGTTGAGTCACGCCATCGCCAACTGAGACACGGCAAGCATGTTCGCCGTGGAGAATGCGAGGACCATGGGTTACGAACAAGGCTTCCATGCGGGCCAGAAGGTCAGCATCGACAAAACCAAAGAGAAACTTGCGGAGGAGGTCTGTCGATACGAGAACCGGGGATTTAAGCACGGTTGGATCGAGGCACTTCAGGTCGCAGAGACTCTCCGTGCAAAGGGTGTTGATTCGGTGTTGCCGCTGTACCGGCGTGATAATTTTCTTTTTTCTGCTTTTGAAGACGAAAAGAGTGACGATGAGGGAGACGTCGGATAAAAACACAATGTGATGCTGAAAACGCAGATTGCGTTAAAAACTATGTAATCATTGGCTGATTGAATAAAACGTTTTGTTTTCAATGATCATGTTTCTTTATAATTTTTGTTCGGCACACATACGTTTGCATGTTTTGTGCTTTATTGCATGAATGTTTGAGTAAGTGTGTTTTAGATGATTGGATAGACATTGACCGTCTGGAGTTCATTTCGAATGTATATATGCCTTAATGTGCAAACGGTTTTTGCGGCTCGTCATAACGGAGCACTCTTCATTAAATATTTATTCAGCATGTGTTACACACGGCCCGGGCAATAAATTCGTAGGCTTTTTCAGCCCAAAGATGTCATGCACCGATGGGGCTCCGAATTCGGAGGAGACTGGCCAATCGTGATATCTACGAAGGGCGCTCCGAATTCGGAAGCTTTATCGGCCCATCGTGATATCCACGAAGGGTGCTCCGAATCCGAAGGATTTATCGGCCCAAAGACGTCATGCGCCGTTGGGGCTCAAAATCCAGAGACTTTTCGACCAATCGTGATATCCACGAAGGGCGCTCCGAATTCGGAGGCTTTATCGTCCCATCGTGATATCCACGAAGGGCACTCCGAATCCGGAGGATTTATCAGCCCAAAGACGTCATGCGCCGTTGGGGCTTCAAATTCGGAGACTTTTTGGCCAATCGTGATATCCACAAAGGGCGCTCCGAATCTGGAGGCTTTATCGGCCCAAAAACGTCATTCACCGATAGGGCTCCAAATACGGAGACTTTTTGGCCAATCATGATATCCACGAAGGGCGCTCAGAATCCAGAGGCTTTAACGGCCCAAAGACGTCATTCGCCGATGGGGTACCGAATCCGGAGACTTTTTGGCCAATTTGTGATATCCACGAAGGGCTCTCCGAATCCAGAGGCTTTATCGGCCCAAAGACATCATTCGCCGATGGGGCTTCGAATCCGGAGACTTTATTTAGCCAATTGTGATATCCACGAAAGACGCTCCGAATCCAGAGGCTTTATTCAGAACACTTTTGAACTGGATTTGGCAGTGAGTAAACAAGGATCTTTGCATTATAAAAGTGGTGCATGTACACATTGAACCATTCAGTACTAGTATCATTCCCTACAAGTCAGGTTTAATGATAGAATTTTCGTAAGTGCGTTGAATTCTAAGGCCGTGGGAGGCTCCTTCCAGACATGTCTTTAAGCCGATACGCCCTTACCCCTATGATCGAATCGACCTGATAAGGGCCGCCCCAGTTGGGGCCTAATTTTCCATCAGCCGATTTCCTGGCCGCCAGAAGTACTTTCTTCAGGACCAACTCTCTTGGTTTATAGCGGCGAAGCTAAACGCGTTGATTGTACGACTTGGCAAGCTGTTGCTGGTATCGTGCCATGAAGGCGAGGGCACGGTCTCTTCCTTCTTCGATCAAAATCAAATCCAAAGCCAGCATCAAGTCATTTCGGCCCATATCAAAAACTTGCGTTTTTAGGGTTGGGTGGCTGATTTCCAGGGGTATGATCGCCTGGGTACCAAAACATAAAGCAAACAGCGTTTCTCCAGTGGATCGCCTCGGCGTAGTTCGATGTGCCCACAATACACTCGGTAATTCTTCGACCCATTTGCCCTTAGCTTTCTCCAGCCTCTTCTTGATGCCGTCCAAGATGGATTTGTTAGAGGCTTTTGTCTGACCATTGCTCTAGGGGTAAGCCGGCGTGGAAAAGTAGGGCCGAATACCATACTTGCTGCATAGCTCCCAATAGACGCCACAATCAAACTAGGTGTCGTTGTCTGAGATAAGAGCTCTTCGAATGCCGAATCGTGTTATGATATTTCTCCACACAAAGCGCTTGACATCAGCATCTCAAATATGCGTTAATGCCTCCGCTTCGACCCATTTTGTGAAATAGTCCGTGGCGATGATCAAGTATCGCTTGTTGCCCGAGGCCCTCAGCAATGGTCCTACGATATCAAGCCCCCACTGGGCAAACAGCCAGGGACTGGTGATAGAGCTCAACTCTTTAGCAGGCAGATGGGTTAACGGGGAAAACTGCTGGCACCGTTCACATTTTTTCGCATGACATTCGGCATCAGATCTCATTGTCGGCCAATAATACCCCCATGTTATAGCTCGATGGGCCAAAGAACACCCGCCAGAATGTGCGCCGCAACTGCTTTCATGTATTTCGGCCAGAAGCTCTTCAACTTTGTCTGGATGCACGCATTCTAGGTATGGGCCAGAAAGGGACTTTTTGTAAAGCTTTCCTTGCGGATCCAAGTAGTAAGGCAGGGCTTTGTTTCGCAGCTTGTGCGCTTCTTTCTTGTCCTTTGGGAGCTGTTCGGAAGATAGGAATGCGGCGATGGGATCCATCCAACTCGGTCCAGATTGTATAACATTGACCTGGACTTCCTCCGAAGGGCCAATGTTCGGCTCCAGGACGAAACCTACTTCGATGGTCTGTTTAATCTCTGAATTAATGGCGGATATCATCTACACCACCTTTCAAGACTTACCACCGTATTTACCCCAAAATCATTTCATAAAAACTTGTTTCTTCTCTACATTCCTTTCTCAATGCAAAGTTTTTAAATCAAATTTCAAAGCTCATCATTATTAAATGAATTGATATACCAATGCAATTATTAATAATACAATGCAATATGTCTTCCACTTTCAATACTTCCACACAATATTCCCATTGTGATCAAAATTATCATTTCTCATTTTAATATAATTTCTAATACAATTCCAAGAGATAATACAACCATATCCATATTCATATAGTCTCCACATGTTAATCAACATTCCCAATTTAGTCAATTCAAGACAAATTTATAACATATTATATATCAAACTTCCAAAGTTTCATCATTTCTCATCCTTCCAAAAAATCCCTCATTTAAATGCAACATGATAAATTTTCACCGATAGCCAAAAATAGTTATCTCTAATATATTAATTAAAAGAAAACAACATGGACATACAATCTAACATATTACCATAACCTGGAATCTCCCATGATTCCCAACATTTAGAAACAAATCATATTCCACATTCTATCAAATATGAACAACTACACTAGTTTTCATATGACAATCACGTCCGGTAACCTCTCAAGGTCCGTTTCTAACCGTGTCGGTTTTATTTCAACAAATACATTAAGCAAAATAATACCGTTAATGCCCAAAAAAACATCATTCTCTTTCCAAACTCATTCTCCAAGCATTATTCAACTATGACATCCTATTTTAATCAAAAGCCCCAAAAGTTAAACGTAATTCCTTTATTTTCTTTAAAAATGCTCTTTTGGTTGCAAAACGGTAAAAATTTCAAAACTGATCGAATCGAAGTCCCTTTTTGTTCAAATTTAAAACATAGCTCGTTCATAACCTTACAAACATATTTCACGTTTACACTTTCGCAATTTGGACATCAACTCTTTATTTTTCTCAAAATTTCTCTTTTAAGCAAATAAATCACAAATTTTTCAAAAATTCTAATTAAATTATATACAACTCTAAACTCCATATAATCAAGTAAAAGTACATAAAGAAGTGTAGGAAAAATTCTTACTTAACAATTTACACAATATTCCTCAATATCAATTTATTTTTGTCAAAAATAAATTCCAAAACTCAAGAATGAGATAAATATTTCAACATTAATTTCTCAAAATAACTTATCTAACCATAATATGATGTAGATACAATCCATACAACTATTAAATTCTATTTTCAGATTTCTTTGCAAAATTATCAACATAAAATGATTTTCCCAAATCAATCTCAAAATGCCAACATTCTTAACATTTCAACATAATTTTTCTTCCAAAAATTACCAAACAAAAATCTGAAAATATATATATATGCATTACCTCTTATAATGATATATTTTCTCAAAATAACCCTAACATAGCTTTAATGTAAAAATATGAAGAAAATCCCTACCTCAAATAATGAAGAAAAGCAGATCTGAAAGGCAAATCTTACCCGATCATGAATCCGAGACTACCATTGCGAAGATCTCGACGAGCTCTCCGACTTTCATTTACAAAGCTTTTGCAAAATCTCACTCTAAGTACTCCCATTTGAAGCTCAAATGTTGAGCTAAGAATGGAGGCCAAAAAGAGAGAGAGAGTGAGAAAGAGAGAGACGAAGAGGGAAAGGAAAGAGAGCAGAAGCTCTCTGCTTAAGGAAAAAAGAAAAGCAAAAGGAGGGGAAAAGGAGAGAAGAGTGGGAGACAACCCCATGTGGGTTTGTCTTCCCAAAAGAAAAAAAAAATAGTTTTCCCAAAATATAATTTTTTTTGTAATAATACCTCCAAATTTTATAATATAAATTATAAAATGATATAATTTTTCTCACCACAAAATATAATATTTTTGTACACCATAAAATATAATATTTTGCTCACCACAAAATATATACTCAATTTATTTACTACAAAAATATATAATTTTTCACCATATGGGACACCATAAAATCAACTATCAAATATTTATTATAATCCTATATAATAAATAATAACAACTCCTAAGGTGGTTACTACCAATCTCATAATTAAAAGGACCAAACAGTTAAACATGAGTCATTAAATAAACTCAAATTAAATTAAATCTAAGCCATGGGTCTTGAATTAAATTCTCACCCATAAGCCAAACATGGCTCAATTATATACCAAAATAGACCTAACAAATTTATCTCAAGTCATGGTCTAAACATTCAAAATTAAATAACAAAATTCTGCTATAAATTAAACTGAACACCAATCAGTCCGCGAATTTTCACAAAATAAATACTCATCAATAAATTTTGGAATTTTTATCCAACATGCTAGGCTCATATGGGAACAACATATAAAAATATCATAATTTTCTGAGATCGGGAAGTATTTTAAAAAAATACAAAACCCAACTGTATTCGCACAGAATTTACACAATAATCAAATTCAAAAATTTGCTCAATTAAATTATACATTGGCTATTTTAAAAATAAAAATAAAAAATTGGGTCATTACAATGAGCTAAATACTACCAACAAAACATGCATTCTGGTGAAATTCACTCATAAAATTAAACACATCAGATTTCACAATACTCCAACATTTCTTAAAAAATGTCATGTTAAATCCATCTGGACCAGGGGCTTTATTACCCTCGCAGCTCATAATGACATGCCTGATTTCCTCTTCAGTGAATTCACCCTCTAGGTGATCCATAACTTGGACACCACCAATGTTCTTAAAGGGGCCAGTTAATTTGGGTCTCGTACCCCAAGATTCAGAGAAAAGCCTGACAAAATGATTAAGAACTGCAGCTCTCACATGCATTGGCTTCTTAATCCTTGAACCATTTACAAGCAATGAGCCCAAGGCGTTTCTACTGTTTCTGCTACAAGTCATGATATGGAAAAATCTTGTGTTTCTGTCACCTTTGAGAGTCCAATTTAGTCTAGATTTTTGCAACCAGATCCATTCCAACATTTTGCTCAATCTCCAAGCTTCTCCTCTAACTTCCTTTCTTCTACAAATTTCTGTGGCCAGTAGAGGTCTTTCCTCAGCTAACAGATCAAGATCACGAGCTTCCTTCTCAATACTTTTAAGTCTGGACTCAATCCTCCCAAACACCTCCAAATTCCATTATTTTAATGCCTGTTTTAGAGCTCTAAATTTCATGAGACATTTATACCCTGCCCACCTTTCAACATAAATTTCAGACCAGCTTTGCTTCACAAATGGGAGGAACTTAGGATGTAAAAGCCAAGCATTAAGAAATCTAAATGGTTGAGGGCCCCAATCCCTATCATCCTCCATTAAAATAATTGGGCAATGATCTGACAGTTGTCTAGGTAGACCCCAGAGTTTGTGATTAAAGTTTTGTAGCCATTCATGATAAACTAGGTATCTATCAATTCTACTCATTTTTTCTCTATCCTGAGAATTGCACCAAGTGTACTTCCTCTTAAGCATAGGTATGTCCATTAATTCCATTGGTTCTATCATAGTGTTAAAGTCCCTCTTACCTTTATCTCTTCTGGAGCATCCAACCCTCTCAGATAAATTCCTAATTTTGTTAAAATCCCCCCCATACACCAAGGCCCTGGGAATCTAGGTTTAAGCTTTACTAGACCATCCCATAGCTCTTTTCTTTTTGCCACATCATTAGGACCATAGACATTAATAATGACATAATCAAAACTATAGAATAATGTACCTGACAGTAGCAAGAAGTTGTGATTGTAGCAGGAAGCAGTAAGTTGAAAAATCTATGGGTTCCAAATGCACAATAAACCCCCAGCTCTACCAACAACATCAACTGACATGAACTCAAAATGGTCACTAGGCCAGATGGATCGTATGAGACCTAAGTTGACCTCAGACTTCTTGGTCTCTTGAATTAAGATGATATCCACTTTTCTTTCTAAAATACTTTCCTTGATCATTCTCCTTTTCTCTGGTCTGCCAATCCCTCTTATATTCCATGATTGTATCTTCATGTAAACAAGGTTTGCACACTTAGTCTCCTGGCAGTGTTGACCTAGTTAGCATCCCCAACCCTTGCTTTAACTTTCTCCAGATCATTAGCTTCGAGCTCCTTCAATTTGCTAATTACTTCCTCATCCTTCCCTTCAAAATCAATGCCAAGAGCTTTGCCTATTTCCAATGTTGCTTCTGCCTCAGATAGGACAAGCTTCCCTCTGCTAGATTTACTTGCCATTGAGAGTGAAATTGCAAATACTGCTGATCTGAAGATAGCTCCCTTTCTCAGGTTTAATGGTGGTTTTTCAAATCTTGACGATCCAATTTGTGAACTTTTCATCTACCACTGCTTACTTTTCATAACTTTCCTCTTTGGGTGTAATGGAGTCAAACTACAAGGCGTTAAGTTATTGACCCTCATCCCTCCATTTTGTTTGTGTTGAAGGTGACCCAAATCCCCAACACTCTGAATAATTGGTGCAAAATGAGGTAGTGGATTACAAAGATCCACAGGGCCCAACCCAATGTGATTGTATATCCTACTTAGCCCAAGGACCGAATGGTCAATAGCAGAGGCCACATTTGATCCATTATACTCATAAGTCGATTGTAGTGCCACTACTGGGCCTATATCTTCAGCTCCACTAAAGCTTGTAATAAAGCTAGATGTTTGAATTTCACCATCGACTCTTCCACTTCTATCAACGTCTTGCGTCTTGGAACTTGCCAACAACCTTGCAGAGCTTTCCTTGCATGCATTGTCATTTTCTTTTGACATGCCATTTTGAATGACTGATTCAGCCACCACCGAGGTGTCTCTAAGCATATCATCCTCTGCCATGTCATTACTGCTATCATGTGTTGTCACTGCATCAATTCGTTCCGTATCAGCCCTCTTGTCCACCTCGTTACCATGAAGGATGTCTACATGGTCATCACCTTCCTCATGCTTACTCCCTTTGTCTGTAATCTGATTGTCATCCTCCTCAAGATTAATATTCCCACCTCCATCGTAATTCGTTTCAGATGAACTGCAAAGATCATGCATCTTCCCATCTTTAATAACAACAATTCACTCCTCACATACCCTAACTTGATAGAGAATACCCTTGCATTCTAAATTGATGATTTGGTTAATGGTTTCCATACAACTTGTCGCAATCTTCACTTTTCCACATTGGAAATGGTTTAGGTTACGAGTATCCTCATCCAAACCATTCACTACACCCCACACCTTGCCAATGTTGTTACAAGTGTTACAGCTCCACAAATTTAGTGGAACTCCATAGCAGCTAAGCCAAACATGTCTTTCTTGATCAAGTATCATCCCCTGGTTCCATTCGAGGATTGAGTCACACCATTCCTTGAGCCAGTTCTTCATTACCAAAAGTTTTTCCTCCATGATCTCCTTTGAGTGGAATGTTAACACCAGATCTCTTCCACCACCAGCTCTTACTTTTATTTCCCCAAAATCTCTTCTTACTAGTTCTGCCTTAAAATATTCCACATCGTGGAGTGGTTTTAGCCTAACTATGACACTTTCATATAACCATCCATTGCCTTCCTCATAAGATTTGATAATATGATTTATGTTTGATCTTGCTTTCGTACCCACCCACCACCTCCGCAAAGGATCTCTTCCCTTGGTAACCAACATTTGTTCTAGTGGTATCCTCAGCAAACTTCATATTCTGTGTTGGTAAAACTATAGCGATCCCGGTTTTCCCTTTCGTGCTTAACTGTAATCCGGATTTGGTTTCGTAAGGGTGCTGTTGTCTTATCCTCTTTCTATCCCTTTCTCTTTGTGTTCGAGCTTTGGGTTGTGTTAGGAATAAGTTGGTTGTGTTTTAAAACATAAGATCTTTGCCTAGTTTTTGGTCTCTCAGCTCGAGCGATGCTTTTGACGCCTGAGCGGGACTCTGTTGTTGCTTGTTCGCTCGAGCAGGGCTGTTGCCGCTCGAGCGGGGAAATCACCCATCCAGTATTTCGTCTGCAGAGGTAGACGCTCGAGTGGGGGGATTGGCCGCTCGAGCGGGTGTTTGTGTCTGACGCTCGAGCAGGGAGTTTGACGCTCGAGCGGGAACCATGTCTGTAAAAGTTCTGGGAGCGTGCATCTGCCGCTCGAGCGGGGAATTGGACGCTCGAGCGGGGATCTGTGAGTGACGCTCGAGCGGGGAGTTTGGCGCTCGAGCGGGGAGACTTTTATATAAAGCCGAGATCCGACCTTTTTGTTCACTTTTCAACATCCTTTCTCTCTCCTACTTTTCCAAAAAGGTATTTTGAGAGCTCCTCTCACTAAAACCCTAACTTCTCTCTTAGGATTGATCTAGTAGGAGTTGTTTTCTCACCTTGGGCCTTTACAAAAGTTGTGTTGATCGTCGAGGGCTATCTTTTAATCTGAAAATTTCGGGATTTCGAGCATTTCCGTTTCTTCATCTTCTTCGTTGAGCCCCATCATTCGAGGTAAGGATAACCTACTCCATCTTATGAGCTTTGTCTTTAAATTTTAGCATTTTGATATGTTGGAGGGGTTATTAGTGTTGTAACGCCCTCAAAATAAAAACATTAAACCCATCAATAAAGACATACATTGACATATAAAAGTTCCACATTTTTCTATTCATCAGAGTTTCGTTACAAAAAGTATTACATGTTAACGACAAAAGCAAATCCCGTAAAGGCATAAACCTATATACAAGTTTAGTGTAAAAATGAGTTGGATTATGGGTTGTGGATGAAAATGGAACCTTAGAGTTATTTTGTTAATTAAGGTAATTTGCCCTAATTGTTTTAATTAATTAATGCATATAATTAATTAAAGGAAATGAGGAATTGAATTGGAAATGTTGAAATTGGGAATGTATGACTAAAGGGTGTAGTTAGATCATTCATTGCTCACCTAATTGAAATGTTGATATATTATCTGCTTGTGCATTTATTTCCTACTTAGAAATAATTGCTTTGGGCTACCGGTGGAGGGTAGTGTTGATTGTTGTAGACAATGCATGATGATTAGGCAAACTAAAACTAATCAATTGGATGTGTCATAGAGTATGACGGTTGATAGAATACATTAACTTTATGTGTTGGTTGATTGTGCATATGGCCAATGTGTTTATATGCATTATGTGTAGACAGTTGATAGAATACATTAACTTTATGTATTGATTGATTGCATATGTGATTCTGTGTTTATATGCATTACTTGTGTATGGGAGGAGATGGGGGATGTACTCCACGGTTTAGGGAAGATAGGGGATGTACCTCTAAACCGGTTAATGGTTTAGGGGAAGACGGGGGATGTACCTCTAAACCGGTTAATGGTTTAGGGGAAGATGGGGGATGTACCTCTAAACCGGTGAATGGTTAAGGGAAGATGGGGGATGGACCCAGGGATGTAGCTCATATGCTCACCCATTGAAGTGTTGATATAGCTCATATGCTTATCTATTGAAGTGTTGATACAGCTCATATGCTTATCTATTGGAATGTTGATACAGCTCATATGCTTATCTGTTGTAGTATTGAATATAGCTCATATGCTTATTTGTTGAAGTATTGATATAGCTCATATGCTTATCTGTTGTGGTAGTGATATAGCTCATATGCTTATCTATTGAAAAGTTTGTTTGATTTGATATAGCACTAAAATGTATGTCATCATCATTTGTGAAGTATGGAAGTAGTTTATGTGTTATTGATACAACACCAAAATGTGTATCCGCCTTGAACTTCAAAAGTGTTCTTGTGGTGAAACTATGATCTCATCAAATGTTTGGGCCAGAGTACTGAGCCTTGTTTCTAAACTCAAAGTTGAATAAGAAATGGAAGGTAAATTGTAGCATAGACTTGACCGTCATGGAATTGTAATAAGATGTAAATGGAAGTGTAAGTGTTGACCATCTATCAGTTGCTAATCTCTTAGTCATTGTTCATAGTTGGTTTAGTATAATTCTACTGGGCTGTGGCTCACCCTATATGGGGACTTCATTTTCAGGTACAGGTAACTTGCCACCTCCGGGGACGTAGCTTGAGAGGCTAGGGGGCTGACAGACTTTTGTTGTTTGTTCCTTTGATGTAATGCATGTAATTTCAAGCCAAGGGCTTAATATACATTTGAGTTAGTACTCTATTTTCTTGTAACCAAGTGTTGACTTGGAAAGCTGTAAGCCCGTAGGGCATTTATTATTGTTGTTAACTTGTAATGCTGTAAGAACTACTCTGAAGAATGAAAGTGTTGATTTCTCTTGTATCAATGCATGTCTTAAGTGATGGGTTTTATGTCTTTTTTGAGGGCGTTACAAGAACAAACTTATATTTCATGCCATAATCCTTACCAAAATCTGCCAATTTAACTTTTATTACATTGTCATCACACCAAAGCCCATTTGCTTTTTGCACTGCCATGTCTGATGCAACAGAGCAATTATATCTAACAAAGCCAAAGTTAGATCTTGTCATTTTCCTCCTCTTGTTAGGAATAAAAGTATCAACCATTACACCATAGTTGGAAAATATTGAGTACAACCCTTTTGTTCCCATGGCTTCAGGTAAATTATCCACAAAAACAGAGTGGATAGACACATGCCCCCTGCTATTCCATACTCCTCTTCCGCCATGTCTTTGAACCACCGGCTGCCATCCTCCATCCCTTTGCTGTTTGTTTACTCTCCTTGATCCTTCCATTCCACTCCATTGACTTAGTAGTTAAAACCACCTCTCACTTGCCTCCCTGATTTCGATACTTTGTAGATCTAATGATGTGACACTTTATTAAAATATCTAAGTCAATTCTCTGTTTCTCATTTATTTACTAATCATCAACCAATCATTTTGTTAACATATCACTGGATCTAGAAATTAGATTTAGAAAATGGACTTGTATATCATTTTTCTCTATATGCAAGAGAACATAAAAATAATTTTAAGCTGTATGTTTGTATTTATAGAAATATGGAATAAAAACTATGAGATTCAAGTTGTTGATACCTTTGAGTCAAGTTTGAAGTTCTGGTAGATTATCAGTAGGAATAATGAGATTTGTGCATTCAGGCAACAAAAACTATGAGATTCAAGGTAGAGCTCTAAGCTGATAAAACAACAATTTTAATAGGAACAATATGTTCAATTATTTTCCTTGGTCATGTACTACAATTTTCAACACATGGAGGTGCAAGTTTCCATGAGGTGAAAGTTGAACCTAAGAAAATAAATTAAAACAAAATTCTACAATGCTTGTCATGCCCCGTATTTTATCACTCGGATAACATTACCAATATTCATTAATTAAGTCCATTTACAAATAACATTTCATACTTGGATGAAATGATGAATAATTAAATATACATATTCCCTCTCGTTATACAACAATGACATTTACATACAAATAAAAGAAATGCCCTAAGGCTTACAATAAAAGAGGGGATACTACTGTTTACAAACAAAAAAAAAAAAAATAGCACCCAACCAAACAACAAATAAAGTAGTACAATCCATCACTACACTATACTTATGAAATGGTAAAACACATTATTTGATCTTCAAATCCGAAAAGCATTCCCTGTACACATGTACAGGCAGGGGGTGAGCAAGCTCACCGAGCAATCTCATATTAAAACATTAAAACATATGTGGGTACAAAGATACTCCTACATATACGTGAAATCATATCATGTCAAAATCATATGATTCTATTACATAAACTCTTAAATCCAATTTATTTAATTAAGCACAACTAGTTAACTTAAATAAATAAGCATGCCTCAAATGCAACATGACATCCTTTTCAATTCTTTCAATTATCCATTTGTCAATTGAATCAAATAATTAAACAATTCACAATGACATCTAACAAAGCATTAACTACATTTTATACAGTCTTATGAGATGAATGCATATGCCATGTCATGCTAAAAATATTTTTTTCTCATCTTTTGAAAATCTTATGCACAATGCCAATTTGAAAACATATTAATCCAACAAAATTTAATAAAATTCCAAGGTGGTAAATACGACTCAGGTAATCCATAGGCTGGTGTCTGCAAGTAGACTATACAAGTACTACCAATTCATTTCCAGTTCATATATGCTACTCAATTCATGAGTTAAATTCATCATCTTTCAACAACCAAAATGAGACTACAACTCAATAATTTTCCAATTATGCAAAACTCACATGAACACTTCAAACCTGCCATTTTACGGATATTTCGTCCGAAGGAATTAACACCCATTTATATATAAAATTTCAGGTCTTTCACCTAGGACACTCCGGCCAACTTGCTTTAAATGGAGTCCATCCCATTTCTCCTCCCAAACAAATATACATATGCAATGTATTTATAAACATAATCACATATGGAGTACATCCCATTTCTTCTCCCAATAAACATACATATACAATGTGTTTATAACATGGTCATATTCAATGACACCAACTATGGATTAGCATTAAATCGCCTAATCCTCATATAATTTCTACAACAATCAAAGCTATCCTCCACTGATAGCCCAATGCAATTATTTCTAAATGGATGTTCAATATCAAAATAAATAGTTTATTCAAAACTTCCATAGGTGAGATAATACATATCCAATATCACCATTTATAATCACAACCTTCCAATTTCACGTTTTCAATATTAATCCCGATTATTTATGCAAATAATGATTTAATCAAATCAGGGAAAAAATCCCCCTTTTCCAAATATCAACCTAAATACCAAACACAACTACTTTGGTACAACATGATCCTCCTATATTCAAACCTCACACTCATTTACCTCATACTCATCAAAAATCCCTCTTTTTCATATAACACCCAATCCTTAGATTTGTCCAAACAACAACCAAGTCTTATCATCTATACACAATAGCAAATAACTAAGCTAAAAATCATATTAGAGTGTAGAAAATCCCTACTTATTAAATATTACCATTTTCATCCTACTATGTCAAAAGTTATGGTATAATCTTAATAACACACTTTTAACCATAATGGATATAACTTTTTAACCAAAACTAATTTAATCCACTAAATTAGTGAGTTTATTATATTTTAAAAAAATTCAAATTAATAACACCAAACCTAACTTCACATGCCTCATCCCTCAAACATAACTATATTTCAACTTAACCATTTTTCATGCCAAGCTATTTAAAAAGGTAATATTTTTTAACAAATTCTCTACCAATAACAATTTCACAACTTTTTTCTAAAATTACTTAACCAACATGATATTTATATCAAAAATTATGAAATATGCCCAATAGTGACATTTTCAAGATTATGAGTTCGAAAGTCCACATTTCACATTTTTATTTTCAGTTTATAGATGATGTTGTTTTATACTTCTATTGCCTGTCATTTTTTGATAGGACCGGTTCCTGTTGTGAGTGGAAGTTTTATCCTTCTCTCGTCAATTTGAGCATGTTTCTTTTTTAAGAAATTAGATGATTTTAATTTTCTTGGCTGGTGCATGCTCCCGACAGATTTTGCAAGTCAAACTTTTAATCATAGAACTCAATTATTCTAAATTGATTATTTTCCAATGATGTTAGAATTTTGATGGACATTTTTGGTTCACCAATGGGGTCTTTGAAATGATCTTTCTTGCCAGGTAGAATTTGGGAAGCTCAGCAGAATCAAGAATAGGTCTTCTGATACCACATGGGAATCGTTTTAATCTTTTCCATGATTTGTTCTTTGGCATTCTTTATTTTACTTTAATCTTTGGTTCTATCTTTTTTAATCTTTGATTTTTCTCATGATTTCCTTTTTGATATACTTGACCCTCTCTTGATTTATGCTTTTCATTACGTTGCATCTTTAACTAGACACGTTAATTTTTCTCTAGAAAATATTAAGTACACCCTTTTTCCTTGTCAACTAATACCTCACTATGAGATTGTCGTAGTTTTTGTAATTTAATACCTCACACGTTAAGGCCTTTTTTGTTGTAGTGATATGGAACACGTTCCATGTAAGCCTGCTCTTCTTCGATCTTCGGAGACTGCTCTTTGGTAAGTCTAAAGTGGCTAGCCAATGGAGTGCTCACTGGTTTTGCACCATTTATGCTAAACCTCTTGAGAACTTTCTTAACATACTCTGCCTATGACAACTTCAAAGTACCATTTGTCTTGTCCCTGTGAATCCTCATACCAAGGATTTTGTTTACAACTCCAAGATCCTTCATCTCAAATTGGTTAGACAAAAGTTTCTTCAATCTTTTTATCTCTTCAATGTTAGATCCTGCGATAAGCATATCATTAACATATAAGAGAAAAATAATATAACTTTTGTCAAACCTCTTGAAATAACAACAATGATCTGCTTAACATCTTGTAAAACTGCTGCTACACATAAACCCATCAAACTTCTTATACCACTGTCTTGGGGCCTGTTTCAAACCATACAAGCTTTTTTGAAGTTTGCATACAAACTCCTCTTTGCCACATGCCAAGAAACCTTGTGGCTGCTTCATGTAAATTTCCTCCTCCAAATCACCATAGAGAAAAGCCGTCTTCACATCCATCTGCTCAAGATGCAAATCAACAACCACAATTCCCAGCACCAATCTGATAGTGGTCAACTTCACAACTGGAGAGAAAATTTCAGTGTAATCAACCCCTTCATTTTGCTAAAATCCCTTTGCAACCAATTTGGTCTTGTAATGCTTACTCCTATCATGTTCCTGTTTGACCCTGTAAATCCACTTGTTGTGCATAGCTTTCTTATCCACTAGTAATTCAGTCAACTCCCATGTCTGGTTTGCCATGACTGAATTCGTTTCATCTTGCATAGCTAACTTCCATTTAATGGAATCATCAACCTAAAAAGCCTCATCATAACTTTTGGGTTCACCCCTATCAGGCAACAACAAATAATGTAAAGATGAAGACCAACGCTGTGTAGGTTTAGACTCTCTTTCTGACTATCTCAACTTAGGAGTAGGAGTAGGAGTATGTGGCTCAGTTTGTAGAATACGATTTTCAGGATTATTCTGAATCCTACTATTCAAATCACTCTCACTAATCTCCTCTAACTCAGGGTTGGTTTGGGATGTTCTAAAAAAGTGTACTTTTTGACTTATTGGCTTATATGGGTTGGGTTTGGGTTGGGTTTGATGTGATGTGTTAGAGAGGTGATGTGATTTAAATAAGATGATGTGACTTAAAATTCAAACCTTGCATCCATAGCATCTCTTTCCAAATTGTTGCTGCTATAACATTTCTATCAAATCATTTGTATTCTTTGACTGACTAGTAGGTAATCGGTCTTCAACCCTAGAGATTACAATATAATCTGAATTTATTTGAATTAGGTCGAATAATGTTGATAAGATATATATTCTTATACGAGAAACCTTTCATCCGGCCTAGATTCTTGTTCATCATGTATTGTTGGGCCACACTTGTGTCTAAAAGGGAAGATTTTATCCATTATGAGTTTAAAGTTCTTACTTAGTTCATGTCAGCCTGTACTTGTTTCTTAAGTAATTTCTAGAGAGGATTGATTCATAGTTTCCAATGCCTGTACTGGCACGAGTTTGAGTTAAGGCATTTTCTATTTTTCCACTACAACCACCACTTTCCATCCACTGCAATCCACCACCTCAACCCCCTACTGCCCAATCCACCAAAACCCATCACCATTGCAGAAACTTTTGGTTAGAGCGTCATGAAGCTTCTTGAATTTTGCCACAAAAGCTTCCCTCCCCTGGCTGGAGCCTCAAATTTTTGAGACCTGGAATGTAGTGTAGATTGACAGAGAAAAACCTGCAGCATTTATACCAAACAAAAAACAAAAGAACAAAAAAATGAAAAAAAGAAGATAGGGCAAGGGGGAGAGAGAAATAGATGTTCAATAGAGTAGTGTATGTCCTTGGTCCGACTGCCATTTCACTTGTACCAATTGTAGAATAGATCTCCTAACTGATGCTTGTTAAGGATGCAACTAATCTTCCGGCCATCCATATGAGCTCCTTGCTCCTCCCTTGCACATTAATGATTTCCCTAGTTAAAGAAAATCCAGACCTCACTCCCAATTACGTTTATACCTATATTTCCAATTGTGCGTTAAAGATGGGAAAATATGCAAGTAATTATCCTCTAGGAAACAATTCACCATGTTGTATGTTCTACCTGATACTTTGGTTCTTTATGTAGGCAATTATGGGGAAAAAATAATGAATGAGAGGTAGAGAAGTTTTTAAGAATAGGAAAGGACCATAAATGATTGTTGATCATCCTCACAATTGATCTCACAGATGCAAAGAGGCTTTCTGCATAAATGATAAAAGTGGACAATGAGTTAAAATGAGCAAGAAGAGATAGTGGCAGATAAGTAATTTCACTAACTAGTTGATTGTTGATTTAGTCCTTTCATAACAATTAGGGGCATTTTGGTCGAAACAAAAAATATTTACATGATGTCAGCAAAATTCTTTACATCCCTTAGCAAGGGGGGATCTGTTACATAGTTGGAAAAGTACAGGAGGTTGGTGTAATTTAATTCCAGACACCGCGGGTGTATTGTCTGTATTTTCAATAAATCTTAGGAGAGGTTAGTATAATGGGATTTTTATTGATAAATCTCATTTAGAAGTGTTCTAACCTAAGAAGTCCATGAAGGAATTTTTTAACCCACTTTTAGTCCCATGTGTTTATACTTTTATTTCATAAAGTCTTTTTTCTTGATTTACACTATTTTCTTAGACTCTTATGCCCTTATATTTAATATTGATATTTAATGTTAGAGGAGGAGAGAAAAGGAAAAGGATCAAGGCGTAGGAATTTCATCATTGATGTTATTATTTTATATTATTATATAATGTGAATATATTTTTAATTGACAATAAATTAAAAATAATGTGAACATTCTTTCTCATCTGATGTGAATATATTTTTAATTGACAACACATTAAAAATAATGTGAGCATTCTCTCTCATCTGATGTGAACATTCACAACACCTTTCCGAAAAATTCTCTCTCATCTAATGTAGTGATGTGAACGTTCACAACATGTGAACCTTCTTATTTTAATTGACAACACATTCTTATTCACAATATATAGTGATGTGAACGTTCACAACATGTGAACATTCTCTCTCATCTAACGTAGTGATGTGAATGTTCACATTCATATGTTTTAGTATGAATATTCATATCATGTAATTGACAACACAATGACAAAAATTCATTTCAAATTAATGTGAATATAATGATGTGAATATTCATTTCAATTACATGATGTGAATATAATTAACAACACAATGACAAAAATTCATTTCAAATTAATATGAATATAATGACAACATCTTAATGTATGGAAACTATCAAAATATAATGACAATCAACATTAAATATCAACATTAATATGGGCATGAGAGATTAAGGGTGTTTTGGTCTTCTTACCTTAAATAAGACCTAATGGAATAGGCAAAAAGAATATGACTTGGATGGAATAAAACTCTTAAAAAGAGGATTTATTAAAAAGCTCCCTAATATAATTTACCCAATATTAATCATCAATGATCTCAAATTTATTTCTAATAAAAGTTTCAAAGTTTCACTTACGATTATATAGTTAAATCTAAAACCCTTGTTAAAAAAAAAAATTATTTTCCATTTGACTATCTGATTTTCTTTTCGCTTACGATTATATAGTTAAATCTAAAAATTCTCATCTCCCATTAAGCAATCTGATTTTCTTTTCTAGCCATAGAAAAGGTTTTGAAGGCTTGGTACAGCGGGTTTTTATCTCCCATTAAGCAATCTGATCCCATTTCTAGCTTATAGAAACTAGAAAGGGTGTTGTTGAAGCAGAGGTTCGCAGCTCCCATTAAGCAATCTGATCTTCTTTTCTAGCTATAGAAAGGGTTTTAAGGATTGATACGGCAAGTTTTTATCTCCCATTAAGCAATCTGACCTCTCTCTCTCTCTCTCTCTCTCTTTCTCTCTCTCTCTCGACTCCCTGCAAAATTTTGAATGTCTTAGATAAAACCGAATGGCCTATAACTATGTGGTGGTTGACTGGTGGGTAGGTGGTGGAGGTCTTGGTTATTTCCAGTTGTGATTTTTAATTGTTGTTCGGGAGTTAAGAGATGGATCGATGTGAGTGGTCTAGTGGTGTGGCAAAGGTTGGCTCTGACAGTGGTCATTTGTGATGGTGCAATGATGGTGTGGCGGTCGTTCTGATGCTTGGCAATCTTGGAGAGAGATAAAGAAAGAGAGCAGCTTGTGACTTATAACCGTGAAAATTATCCACAGGTGAGATTGTATTTTAATATATTTTGTTAATGGCATTCAACAAAACTAGAATCTCAGTTAAGAAGGTACTTTGTTGATTTTCTCATATCAACGACATTAAATGAAAATACGACATACCTTATGGATGTCCTTGTATTTTACAAATATTTAATGTTTTAAATATTTTCTTTTCTCCAATTTTTCTGGAAAAAAGTATACTACGTCATCACCTGTTAATAAGTACCCGATGCATTTAGTGGTGGTAGAATAATGATTTAAGTGTTGAGATGTATTTTGAGTTTTGAGTTTTATTTTTAGTTTTGAAAAAATTTGTTTGATTATGAGTTTTGAAAAGAGTTTTGACTTGTATTTTGAGTTTTGAGTTTTTGAGTTTTGAGTTGTATTTTGAAAATTTTTAGATTTGTCTTTTTTAAATATTTAAAAATGTTTAGAAATTTTTTTATTTTTTATTATTTTATTTTAAATATTTTATTTTATTTTTTAGATATTTTAATTTTTTTAATATTTTAAATATTTTTTAAAAAATTTATTTATCAAATATTTAATTTTTTAAATTTCAAAAATTTTTAGATTGCCCATATATATCTAAATCATAACAAGTTATTTGGCCAATACTTAAAAAAATAATAAAATATTTTTTTGAAAAAATAAAAAAAATAAAAATATTTTTCTTCAAAAATAAAAATAAACAAAATGTGTTTTGAAAAAAAATATAAAATAAAAAATAATTTTAAAGAATAAAATAAAAAAAAATAAAAATTTGAAAAAGTTTGATTATGAGTTTTGAATTAAATTTTGAGTTATATATTTGATAATCTAAGAAGCACGGACACTTCTAAGAAGGTGACGTATCCATGTCATGTCCGTGTCGGACACCGACACTCTTTGGACACTCTTAGGACACGTGTCCAATACTCTTCAAAACGTGTCCTATTTTTTAAATACTTTTGAAGACCCGGACACTCTTTGGACACTTGGAGGATACACAAGTCAATTGTTTAAACACATGTGTCTACTGATTATACATATGTGAAACTAATTATAAGTTTGAACAGAACAACTTAAGATACAATAATAAAACAAAAACCATATAAATTTATAGGAATTAGTGCTATATTGCATTTTTTATTATCTTTGAATGATATATTCATATATATAACATATAATAAATATATAAAATTATATATTTCATGCGTGTCCTCCACGTGTCGTGTCCTGCATTTTTTTAAAATTAACGTGTCGGCGTGTCCGTGTCCATGCTTCTTAGTTGATAATATGTTTTAAAAATAGTTTTTGAATTGAGTTTTGAATTGTGTGTTTAATTATGAATTTTGAAAAAAAAAAATTAAAATCACAATTTCAAAAGTGAACCAAACACGACCCTTGATTTTCCCCGGCAGCATCACTTCCTTCACGCTACGGCCAAGTTTGGCATCCTCCAAAAAATTCAAAAAGTCAAAAAGTACACTTATTTAGTCTTCCCAAACTTGGCCTACATGTGGGACTAAAGTATCTCAATGGCTTTTTGATTCAAATTATCTAAATGCAATGATTGTACCTAGATGTAGATTGCTAGGTATGGTAGCAAATTGATGATGAAATTAAATTAGAATGAATTAAAATATTATTTTTTAACCAAACCAAATATATATGAACCAGACCAAATATATATGAACCAGCACAAAAAACAAAATGATAAAATGGGAAGAAAAAAATGAGAGCCATCTACTGTAGCAATACCTAACTGCATTTTATTTATAATAGTAAGGTATAAGGAAGTACCACTTATATCACAAGCGTCTTCAACATCACGCCCCTTCCAGAGCTCTTTGCTTTTGAGCTCTTTGCTTTTGAGCTCTTATATTCCACTTCCTCTCTCTCCTGCTAGATCATAGTAGTTTATGCATGGGTTGGTTTGGTTTGGTTCGCGTTGGCACTAAATTTGGAACCAATCCAATCATGATTGGTTTCAAGTTTTGGACCCAGGACCAAATCTATCATGCACTAGAACCAACTCAACCCAATCCAACCCAATGTAGCTCGGGTTGATTTGGGTTGGCACCATGGTTTCACCATACTAAAAATAAGTAAATCAACCAATACTGAATAATTAAATTAAACAAGTCTTTAACATTTAAATATAACACAAATAAAGAACAAAATATTGTTTAATACATGCCAACAATTGTGAATAGTATAGAGAAGGCCAACTCAAACTTAAACACAACCAATACCAATTAAATCCAATAACATTTCTTTCATGTGAGAAATTATTAGGTGCAATCAAATCCATCCTAATAGACTAATTAGGTGAAGACATGCCAATTTAAATAGAATTTTACATTATATATATGTGTTTGGTTCTTGGGTTGGCTTGCTTAAACCGAACCAACCCAATCGTATTGGTTTGATGATTTGAAAACCCAGAACCAAACCAATGTACTCAAAAACCAAACCAACCCAATCCAAAGAGGTTGGGTTTGGTTGGTTATGTTCTTCAGTTTATTGGGTATTTTGTGCACCCTAGATCCAACTGTTTACTCACCAGTTGGATGTGTTTGCCACTCTTTGGGGAACCTAAGCCCATCAGGTATAAGGTTTTAAAAAGCGGCCGCAACCGTTACGTAACGCCGTTACGTAACGGTTTTGGTGGTTACTGTCACCCGTTACGGCCGCTTTTGCAGTATGATTGAGACTCACAGGTGTGTCGGCTGTAGCGGTTGCCGTAGCGGTCGTAACAGTGCCGTAACGGCTTGTTACGCACCGTTACGTAATGGTTCCAAACTGTTTCTTTCGAAAAAATACAAAAAAAAAGTTGAAAATGAGAGAAGAGGGATAGAGAGAAGAGGGAAGATAAAGAGAGAAAATGGAGCAAGAGATAGAGAAAGAGAAGAGGGAAGATGAAGAACATGCAATTGATTTGTTGAAGCTGTAAGACCTATGCTATTCTATTCAGCTGTTATCACTCAACTATTTTGTTTGTGTGTGTCTATTTATATATTGTTTGAAAATAATAATAATAATAATAAGTGTGATCATTATTTATTTGGCTTGGTAAAAATATGTATATATATATATTTAGGCTCTTATTTATTCTCTTACTTTTGTCATTGTTTATCTTATATATAATAGTTAGTAATTGATTTTTTGTATAATATAAAATCATTAATCATTAAAATAAAATGTAAAAAACTCAGTTTATAGTGATTTAAAAATATGAAATATATTGGATCATACTTAAAAATTTACAAAAATTTATCAATATTTATTTTTAACCCAATAAATATGATCATGGAAAAAAAATATGCGTATCGGTAAATTTTTTTCAAATTGTGCGAAAAATAAAAAAATTCACGGTTCCGGTTACCGCAACCGTTACACTACGGCCTTTACACCCTGCAACCGCAACCGCTTTTCAGAACCTTGGGTGTGACATTTTGGTTTGATCTTTCTGTCTTATCCCAGCCTTTTTCCTTGCCTCTCTTTGTTGTGTTTCATGTGACATGTCTAAGTTGTTAATATCGGGATCATACTCCAAAGTTAATTAAAATCCAAACCTGTGGGAAAGCAAATGTCTGGAAGTTGACATTCTCCTGTAAAATTTAATGTATAAAGAGAAATAGAGAGAGAATAAATTGTATGTATTATTGATTGATGTATTGATGTATATTACAAATGGTGAGGGGTTCTTTATATAGATGTAGGTGGTGGTAGGTGTAGTAGGTGGAGTAGGTGATGGTAGGTTTGGTGGTAGGTGTAGTAGGTGATGGTAGGCGATAGGTTTTAACAGTCCCCCGCAAACTCAAGGGGGATAGGAACTAACCAACTCGAGTTTGGAGAGAGTAACAAAACAAGAAAATACACAAAAATAAAAGAGGACAGGAGACACTGTATGGTCGTGTCAGACCGTTGGTGAAGACATTGGATGGGGGTGTCATAACGGTGTAAAGGACACTGGATGGGTGTGTCATAACGTGGTAGAGGACACTGGATGGGGGTGCCATAACGTTGTAGAGGACACTGAAAAAGCTAACCGGAATCAATGTCGGGATAGTTTATGGGGT
Source organism: Camellia sinensis (assembly GCF_004153795.1). Classification (NCBI taxonomy): domain Eukaryota; kingdom Viridiplantae; phylum Streptophyta; class Magnoliopsida; order Ericales; family Theaceae; genus Camellia; species Camellia sinensis. The sequence goes on along the minus strand of NW_021024986.1, from coordinate 455,132 downwards.
CATGTCGGACCGTTGAAAGAGACGCACCCTCAAAAGGTGTGCCCAATTCATAAAAAGGCGTGCCATCAAAAGGCGTGCCATTGTGTCGGCGAGCGCCGAGCGGTGCATGAAGTGCGGGTCTGTCCTTGGCTATTTAACCAAGATGGATGCTGAGGCTGAGGCAGAGACAAAACCTGCTAAAAAAAAAACTCTGAAAAAAACTCTGCGTTTTCTTGTCTGAGAGAGAAACTCTGTAACACTCTGTTGCCTAGAAAATGGCTTCGTCTTCCCGCGGTCTGCTCACCCTCTTTCCCGACCTCAACGAGTCAACAAGAGAGATAACTGGAGCAGTGGCACTGGAACCTCAACCAAGTGCCCCGGAGTTTGCTCCGCTGAACTTTCCGATGCGGTCTGTGGAGCAAAGAATGGCAGTGCAGTCGGATGTGGAAGCCAATCAACAAGATCAAGATCAAGATCAAGAAGAATAATTTGTGGCAGCGGATTGAAGGTATGTGTAGAGGTCCGGCGAGCGGCCAAGGCGAGACTGCCGCCCGCCGGTGAAGCAGAATGACTAGGTTGTTAACCTTGCTCTGATACCATGTAAAATTTAATGTATAAAGAGAAATAGAGAGAGAATAAATTGTATGTATTATTGATTGATGTATTGATGTATATTACAAATGGTGAGGGGTTCTTTATATAGATGTAGGTGTAGGGGAGTAGGTGGTGGTAGGTGTAGTAGGTGGAGTAGGTGATGGTAGGTGATGGTAGGTTTGGTGGTAGGTATGGTAGGTTTGGTGGTAGGTGTAGTAGGTGATGGTAGGTGATAGGTTTTAACATCTCCCTACAGATTTATTTATTTATTTCCTCTATCTTAATTATCTCCTACGATTGAGACATCATTCTCCAACTGTTAGGAAATGGATCACTACTAATCTCAAAATCTTAAGCTGTTAGGAAATGGACCCAACAATGTATATCAACCTATTTAACATCCTCCCTCACGTGCAACCCCATCTTGTCCATGGAGATGCAAACGCCCATATATATAGAGAAGAACAAATGCAAACGAAAGAAGAAAGAAAGCAGACGGGGACCAAATGCAAACGAAGAGACTTAAACTCAAGACCTCTCCCAACTTGATCTCTAATCACTAATCCCAAAAGCCTAAGTTGTTGGGAGATGGGCCTAACTATTTATGTCAAGCTGTCCAACACAAACAACATCTCAATTTTGGTCTTTGGTATCTTTGAACTTGCTGGTTGATATATTTTTTTCCCTTAGTTAATAAAGCTAATTTTTTTTCCATGGAACAAAATCAATTCAAAATTCTCCTGCTAATATGAGGTGTCTAAGTTTCTTTATCTGTTCATTGGATTAAATGAACTGGATCTAATCCATTGCTCAACCATGTCATGTTCAACAATTTTCAGCTTGAGTATATGAGCTCAAGATAAGCATGGTGCCTGTTTGAGCCCTTGCACTAAGTTGAAATCCTGATCTCAATTAGATTTTTAAGGCCCAAAAATCAAGAGGAAAACTCTAGATCTTGGAGCTTATCTTGACTTTGAAAATTAAGAAATCCGAGGGGGGATGATAAAATATTCTTAGATGACAATGACATAGAGGAACCATGAAGGAAAACAAAATAAGAATAGCAAATAAACAGGCCTGAGGTAAATGAGTGAAATAAAAAATTTAAAGCATATTTGATGGCCAACATGTTCTATGCCTTTCAAATCCATCAAAGAAACCACTGCCCATGTTTTTTGCAATGTTGGTTGAAAGTAGAAAATGAGATGACTTGAAATTTTATCTCTTGGTCTTGAGAAAATGAGAGAAGATTTTTATGCTGGACAACATAATCTAAGTTTAAAACAGGCAATTTATGATTTTCTTTAATTCTCACTTTTCATAGGTGATCACTTGGGCATTGTTGTGTTTGGACCATTTAGACTAGTTATGAAACGGTGGCAATTTGTTTATCAAAGTAACTAGAAATAACCAATGGGAAATAATAAGAAGCTCACACTAAAGACAGACGATTTACGTGGTTTGGATTACTTCCTACGTCCATGGACAAGACAACAAGAATACTTCACTATGGAAGAAAAATGTTTAGAAGTGGACTCAATTTGTTTTTTACATCCTCAAACTCAGTACATTTAGAAATATACCCAAGCCCTTGTATACCCAACTCTCTATATAAGAAATTCACTCTATATTTCTCTATGTACTTTCTCTACTTGCGCCATCAACTGAAAACATTTTCTATGATCAACAAAACTCTATTTGAACAGAAAATGCTTTCCATTTTTAAATGGCAGAAAATATTTTTCAGACTAAAATTTTACCAATGTCATCACACTAATACCGCCACTATCACCTCCACCATCACACCACCATCACCGTTGCCGCCACCTCACCACCATTCCACCACCTCCACCTCCACCTCCACCTCCGCCTTCACCTTCACCTTCACCTTCACCTTCACCTTCACCTTCGTCCCACCACCACCACCAAACATAGAAAAGTATTTTCTTTGGAAAACATTTTCTGAAAAAAAATGTCCATCAGAAAATGTTTTTAGGCCAATCAAATGGAGCATTACACTAGTATTACTCTATGGTTTTGTTGTGTTGGATGTGAGACATCAAGCCCTTATTTTATAGTTGAGCTCCAGGGAATTAACTTGCAATTATGGAGAGTTGAGGGTCTTATGTATAAATACAAGAAGAACCAAAATTCAACCATTTTCGGCTGAATATCCCAAGTCCAAAGATTTGTGGTGGGCTCACCTTTTTAGGTTGGCTTTGTAGCTTCACCTGCATAGCCCCCATTTGTTCACAAAATGTGATCCACAAAGTCAACAAATATCCACCTTAGCGAACATTCGAGTTGATCCTCTAAAATCGAAATTCTTCTCACCATCTTCACACCACTTCCAATTAGGTACTGCTAATTCCTAATTCCAATCAAGTCCATGCAATACGATACTTGAACTTGACTGCTAAATTGGGTTTCGCCATCATGTCAGCTAGATTGCCTGCTGTGTGAATTTTCTGCACAATAATTGCACTTTCACCAACAATATCTCAAAAAAAATGCACTCTAACATCAATGTCTTTGGTTCTTTCATAGCAAATATGATTTTTAGCCGGATGTATAGCACTCTGGCTGTCGCAATACACAGTAGTAGACTTCTGTTGCAATCCCAAATCCCCAACCAGAACTCTCTTAACCACAGCACTTCCTTCACAGCTTCTGTAGCCGCGATATACTCTGCTTCAGTTGTAAACAGGGCAACTGTAGACTGCAAGGTTGCCTTCCACTAATGTCACCATGCCTGATTTTCTGGCCTCTATTTAAAATTGGAATTAAATGGTTTGTATATATTTGACGATATAATATTCATTTATTTATTGTTTGGGTCTTGTTTAGAAGCAAAGTTGCATATGTTACATTTGAAATTAATTAAAGACCTCTTAAATAAGGGAACGGATCTTATATTTTGATGAGCTATGGTGTAATGCTTATTCATGTTTATTACTCTGAAGAACACGAATAGACGTTTGAGGATATCATCTACTTCGATATTTTCCTTTTGTATTGCATATTTAAGTGCTAACTTTACCTAAATTCTTACAAAGTAGTATTTTTTAATTTAAATTCAACTTGTTGATTACCTTTTTCTTTTTCTGTCTTTTTGCAAAAGCAGATTATTTCTTATTGGTTTGGATAAATATGGGAAAGGTGATTGGCGAAGTATCTCCCGAAATTATGTGGTGACAAGAACACCTACACAAGTGGCAAGCCATGCACAGAAGTACTTCATTCGTTTGAACTCTATGAACAAAGACCGGAGGCGATCAAGCATTCATGACATCACAAGCGTCAATAATGGAGATGTTTCAGTGCCCCAAGGACCCATTACCGGTCAAACAAATTGTTCTGCCACAGGGACATCTGGCAAATCAAACAAACCACCTTCACAAACCCCAGCTGCACCTTCAGGAGTTGGCGTGTATGGAGCACCAACTATAGGGCAACCAATAGGACCCCTTGTTTCAGCGGTTGGCACGCCAGTGAATCTTCCTCCGGGACACATGGCATATGGTGTCAGAGCTCCGGTTCCGGGACAGGTGGTTCCTGGCGCCCCAATGAACATGGGTCCCATGACGTATCCGATGCCACACACATCTGCTCATAGGTAATTTGCTTTTCTACTAGCAAAATGTACAAAGGGACAGAGAGGAGTGTAAAGCTCAAGCTCAGTTGGTGTTATTGGGTTCTTCTGCACTTGAGCTGGAATAATATTTGCTTATTTGCAGACATAAATTTGTCTAATGAGTTGTCATTTTTCATTTCCATTTCTCTCGATCGGTGGTCACATTTGAATAAGTCTCTGTGTAGCTGCTGTGGATAATGTGGCAGCATTTAGGGGTAAACAACTAGCATTATAGTTTATATTAATTAGTTCAATTAGGCATTTTCATTGCAATCACTAGACAAAGTAGAGGTGCTCTCGTTGCTAAAGCGAAGCAGCAGTAGTTCTTTCATGGCCAAAATTGTAAAGGACTGTTGATCTTCTCTAGTTTTTATTTTATCGGTATGTTATTTTTGTTTTAAGTAGTGAATAATATGAGCATGAACAAGGTTCCGTATGAATTTGTTTTGATAATTTTTGGAGGAGGTAGTGTTTGTGGTTTTTGGGTGCTGGTGGGTTTTTAAGCAGATGTCTTAAAACATTTTAATGGTATTAGAATTGGGTTTGGACTGTCTCTAGTTGGGTATTTCAACTGGACGGTCCAGGCCGGTCCATTTTGAGTTTGTCGCAATGATCCAAACGTTCAATGTGTAGGCTTGTTGAGTACTTAACCTCTGTAAAAATCACGTTGATCGGATATTGATAGCCATTAAGACTCGTTGAGTATTTTATTCTTACAAAAAATCACGTTGATTGGATATCGATAGCTACTTGATCAGATCATATGTGTTAATAATATATTTTTAAAATCATACTTACTGTTAAAACAAATTTGATATGATCAAGTGGCTATCAATATCCAATTTATGTGATTTTTTGTAAGAATAAAGTACTCGACGAGTCTTACACGTTGAATGGTTCAAATCATTGTTGCGAGCTCTGTGATGGGTCTACGGACGCCTAACAACACACTCCAATCTGATTTTGAACTAGAGAGAGGCTGCCGAAGAATTTATATGTATTGAATTTGATGGATAACCTTGTCTTGAGATGACTGATTATTATTCCGTCGACTCAAAAGAAAGTTGCTGCAAACATGTATGTTTCTTGTCTTACATATTACAGAACCAACAACTTTGTTGCGTCGCCTCTTTTCTTGTAATAGATAGGTTGTGTTGGGCTCTCTTTTTCTTTTTCTTTTTGTATATTATATTTTTTAAAATTCAATTTTGGGCAATTCTATTTTGAAAATGGAACATACTCTGTAATTTGAATTATTCAGCCAATCAAATTCATTTTAAATTCTTTAAGGGAGCAGCTTCCCTCCAGTCTGAAGGAGTAAAGGGTGCTGTTGGGCCTGTGGGAGTCCATCACGGTTCCCGTTTCGATAATTCAAATCGTTCAATGTGTAGAACTCGTCGAATACTATATGTCTGTAAAAAATCACGTTGATCAGATATCGATAGTTATTTCATCATATTAGTTTTCTATCAACCGTTAATTATTCACCGTCTATTTTTTTTATACAAAACTAATTTGAGCACATAGCTATTGATATCCGATCAACGTGATTTTTTATAGGCATAATTTTACACATTGAATGGTTCGGATTATCGAAACGGAACCCGTGATGAGTCCCTACTGGCCAACAGCACCTTCCAGTCCAATCCAGGACTGGAGGGAAGCTACTCCCATTCTGTAACTTGTATATTTGAGTAGTTTGAGGTTGTTGGACCTGAAATTGCAGGCACAAGGGAAAACTCTCTTTCTAAACCCTCCATTCCCGGGCTCATAGCTGGCCGGCCACCGCCAAATGACTTAGCTCTTTTCTACGTGCGTGCATTCTCTTTTCTTTTTAAATAAACTTGAATCCCCATACGCCTCCCACCCTCTCCTCACCAGATAGTTTTTGCTGCTTTGATCTTTGGGTTGGGTGTTCCATGGGTGGTTTCAAAGCTATCATGTTCGACGGCATTGGCGTTCAATGGGTGTTTGATTGCAGGCATTTTTCGGGGTTGCCACTTTTGACGGTGTGGGTGCTTGTTTATGGGCATTTTTTGGCGGGTTAAATTCGAGTGGTTCAGGGGGAGGGGTTGGAGTTGCATCAGCGCAGCAAAGTTGGGTGCTCGGAGTTGGGTGAGTCGGTTATGGGTGTTCAATTGGTGGAGGAGGGTTTGTGTGCTCGTGGTATTAGAAGAGGTGTTTGATATAGTGAGTGCTCGCGGTGACCTTTGCAGTGGCGGTTTGGTGCGTCGACGGCGATGTAGAAGTGGAGTGCGGGATTGGGAGGCGCATGCGAAGGTTTCACAGTTTGGTGCGAGGCTTGTAAGGAAGGAGTAGTTTTGGTGCATGCAATGGAAGTAGTTCGACAATGGATGGTGGCTGGGCGTGATAGTTTCCAGCAAGCAATGGAAGTGGTTCGACAATGAATGGTCGTCGGGCATGATAATACAGCAATGCTAGGTATTAGAAAATAAAAATGATCATGAAAGATTTGTATTATTTGGATTATACTTAGAATAAAACACTACATACTAATCAAGGTAATAAAACACTACACACTAAATAAGGGTCACAAATCTGTCATGATCATTTTTATGAAAAAATTATTCATGATCCTGAAATTTCTCATGATAATATGCGTGGGAGGCATATTATTGCTTTGGGAAGTGTGTTTGGCGAACTGGGTTTGGAGTAGGAGACTATTTTGGTGTAGATGTCAGAACTTTTTGGTGGATTCAAGCTTTTTAATGTTGTGTAATTTAGATTTACTTAGTTGTTGTTTTTACTTTATTTGTAATTTTATCCTTTAAAATTTAAAAAAATTGTGAGGTGGAGACTGGTTGTGTAAATGCATGCAGCAGTAATAAGAGAATTTGCATTCTCTAAATCTCTCTATATGCATTTCATTTTTTTTGCACTTTTAATTTTATATTTTTAATAAAATTTTTATTTTACGCATAAAAATAAATAAAGAAAATGTTGGACCTGATGAGAAGTCCACCGACAATAAGAAAATCAAAGACACATAATACAAATTGCTCTGCAATCTCTACTAATTAAGAACAATAGAGGCTCTTTAAGAGAGCTGGTTATCGAAGCCTAAAACAAGACACTAAAAAACTTTCTGTAATTTAATTAGGGAAATTTATTGATAAGTTTCATATATAAAATTTAAAATTTATTTTATTTCAAAACAAAATATTTGTATCAATTAGTCCTATATATTTCTAATTATTACTAATTTTTTTTTTTAAATAATAATAATAATTTAAAGACGACATTGTATCCCACCACCGTCGGACTGTCATCAGACGGTCATCAGAGACTCGTTAAAATGTTCAACATCATTGAGAAGTTGCTGGAATATCACAGGAAATTTGTCAGAATATTGCCGGAATATTTTGAATGCCGCTGAAAGTCGTCAGAATGTCTAGAATGTTCACTGGACGTCAAGAATATCGCCGGAGACTCACCGGAATGCCTAGAATGTTGTCCAAAAAAAGAAGAAGAATAATAAAATGAAAAATTAAAGTGAAAAAATATAGCAAAGTGTGTTAAATATTAATAAACTGAAAGAAGACGAAAAACCTAAGAACAACAAACAACAATAATAAAAAAGAACATATATAGTTTTCAACTTTTGTAGGGTTTAAACAAATAATTTTCAATATTGATCAAACTGAAAAAGTAAACTTTTGTAGGGATGTTCGAGGTTAGGAAGATGATTAGAGAGACAAAACTATGTTAATGGTTCAAGAATGATGGAATGACTGGAGAATGAGCAGCTACCATTGTTTGGGAGTTTGGAGAGTGAATGGCTAGGTGAGAGTGAAGCAAGTAGCTTAAGAAAAAGACAATGGCAATGCACAAATGAACAGCATCTCCCCCAAATCCCAAAAATTCGTCTCTTGAACCTTGAGAAGTTGGGTCATATTTATAGGCTTTTCCTTGGTACTAAGAGGACACCAAGTGGCCAAATAGAGAAAAGACATGTGTCCTTAAGGATCACATGGAATATTCTGCCTTGAGCCACCAAGCTGAAGGTGCCACGTGTCCCTCTGCATGTACTGTGTACTATCTATTTGGCGTAGATGCCTCAGCAAGTGCACTTGTGACGAGAGTGTTTGGCGATGCAACTACCTTTTGAGCCTCAACAAGTGCACTTGCGGCGATCGTGTTTGCCTCTGCCCTTGTCTTCTCGGCTTAAACCTTAACAAGTTCACTTGCAGCTGTAAACCTTGTTGCTACACTTGCCTTCTCAGTTCGAACCTCAAAAAGTGCACTTGCAGCTGTAAACCTTACTGCTGCACTTGCCTTCTCAACTCTATTTAGCCAATACATGCATTCTCAAAACTTCATAGCCTGCTATCAGCCATGTTTTCATGTTCACCTCAGTGAAACCTCTACCCTTAGCCACCTAACTACAAACTCCCCAGCTTTCCAGGGCGAAGGCCACATCCAAACCTGTTATTAGCTATGTTGTGCCTTAGTACCAAACCCAAGGGGGCTTCTTTGGTCCTGCCTGTGCAACCAAGGCAAGTCCATGACCTGGGTAAATGGAAAGTGAGTCCCTTACGCTTGGGCTACCCTGCTCCCATCTTCGCGGGGTTACCGCGGTATACTGGTATCTCTAGGCTTGCTATCAGCTCTAAGTTAATAAACTTTGGGGCCTGCTATCAGCCCTAGGCTAGTAATGCCTTGGAGGCTTGTATCAGAGCCAAGCATTAGTCTCTATTTGCATAAGGCAAACTTCTCCCAAAGGCTGCTATCACCTTGGCAAGACGTTTCTTCTGTACGTTAGTTGCTACGGCTGTAGTTTCGGAGGTAGTCATTTCCCGCGGCAAGTTCAAATGGCAGAACCGACAATATTAGAGATAGTGGCGCCGACAAAACACCTCCTCAACTAGGGCACTGCAAGTATTGCCTCTGCAACTTAGTTGCTTCAGTTTTCTCATTCCCTCAATAACTCCAGGTGGCTGTGGTACCAACAATACTTGGAATGGCAACGATACCGACAATTCTTGGAATGGTGATGTTAAGACAAAGTGCCTCCGCAACTTGGCCGTCGCAAGTGTCGCCTCTGCAACTTAGTTGCTTCGATTTTCTCTTTTTCTCTTTCCCTCAGCAACTTTAGATGGTGGTAGAACCGACAATATTAGAGATGGCGGCGTTGAGGCAAAGTGTCTCAGCAACTTGACCGCTGCAAGTGTTGCCTCTGCAACTTCACTTAGGCATTTTCCATCGTAGAGCCTATTTGGACCCTTGGCAGGTCGAACCTGCTTCGGCCTACTGTTAGCCCACTTTCCTTGGGCTTTAGCCCATGCTCCTTTAGTCATTCCTGGTCACCTTAAAGGGGCGACTTTAGCACTTAGGCCCATACCTAATTTGGAGTTTAATTTCTGACCCTCTATATTTGCCCCCTACGCGCATGGAGGATATGTCCCTTTGTTTCCCGCACGTGCATGATGCCAGCAAGTAACCCTAGGGTTGTGTCGGTTGGGTCAGAAGTTACGTCAGCTCCGTAGGGTCATGATGACTCTGAAAAGATGTGTTTGACTGATTGGTCATAATGGTCCTAGGGAAGCGTGTTGGCACATTTTACTAATTTCTTTATAAATGGTGCCCTTTGGGTCTACTGGTCCCACACTTCCGCCACAATCCACCTTCTTGTCTCCTTGTCTTATTCTTTCTCTAGCCCCTACTTTCCAAAGTCTTTTTCTCTTTCTTTATCCTTCTTCATAGCCATCACCAGGTTCTTACCCAATAGGGTTGTCCCACCCAATGCTGAGTGGAGAAGGGCTCCATACTTTGGGGGGTTTGCCGACCCGTTCTGGAAGGCAGTTGACTTCTTTGTTCCTGATGTCCCTTCACTGGTAGAGCCTCTGCTCCTTTTTGGTGAGGCCTCTTTGGATAAAGCTAATATGGTGAACCCAGTCTTGGTATTGCCGTTTCGTGTTGAGCACGATGATTTTCCCCATTCATATATCTATTACCACACTCACTCAGGCCCTTTAGCAGACTGGTCCATTTGGGCAGATGATGTTATTGCGAACGACGACTTCGAGCAGCGTTTAAGGGCTATTCGTCTCTTTAATGCCATTTTGATTTTGAGGTAGTTGTCCCTGCGCAAGGTACAGACCAATACTGATGTGATCGTTTCCCGTTGAAGCCACGACACTCACACATTTGTTCTTGCTTGGGGGGAGATAACCCCAACTCTTAAAGATATTGTTGTTCTTCTATGCCTGAGTGCTTGTGGGGACTGCCCTTTTGATCCCGCGTCCCTGACTGTTACAGAACAGACTGCCGTTACTGCTCTCCAAGGTGCCTTTCGAGAGACACGAAAGTATGGCTCTTGGTACGATCCTAGGACTGGGGAATTACTCCAAGAGAGGCTAAAGAGAGACAAGGCCACCTACATCTCCTGGCTGAAACATTTTTTCAAGGACATGCAACCAGTTGTAGGCAATATTACAGATGATAGCCATAATTCCATAGTTGGTCCCTGTTACCGTGACAACTTCTACCTGGCTACGTTTGTTAGTTATTTTATCTCTTTTTTTGTTCTTCCCAGCAATCCTACCTAGAGCATTAATCTCATGGTGTTCCCTCTTGCCGTCAAACTCTGCAGCGGCAATCAGATCCTTCTGGCTCCCCTCTTCTTGAGGAACTTATACTTCCATCTCAACCTCATTTACTCGGACATGGAGAGGTCCATGGGCCGTTATGGTGTATGGAGCTTTATACACACTCAATTCCTGACCGCCTTCTTTTATGAGCAATTCCTTACTATGGGCCCTGCCCCTAAAGAGTATGAGCCATTCTTCACCGACGAAGTCCTTGATGTAGAGGGTCGTCCTATCCTAGATGCAGAGGGAGGACCCGTTACAAGACAAGTACGCCATTCCCTCCCTCGCACCTCCAGATGGTCTGGTGTTGGTACTAACAAGTCTTTCGTGGATTTATTGATCGCATGGAGGACTGTGTGTTCCGCCCCTTCACCCAGCTTTTCCCAGGCATCTCTGTTGTTCTTTTTTATTTCTCAGAGGCTCGTCATGTCGACTTCTCTCTTGACAGTGTCCATGCTAATTCTCTTCTTGTGGCTGCCATGATATGTCTTGGATTCTTGCTAGTATGGAATGAAGAGGGCATGTCTAACGTTGTCTATCGGCCAGACAAGGTCCTTAGGCAATTCGGCATGGACCAAGGTATCCTACATGCTCCTTTGCGCCAAATAAATTTCCATCAGAGCTTCTAATGGTTCGCTCACGATTACACCACCTTACTTGTGGAGGGCTTAGGCCTCATAGAGTTGCCTTCACTTGGAAGAGAAGGTGCCTTCACCCCCAGTAATAGGCTATTTTGGCACTGCAATCTCAGCTCTTTTTTTAACTTTTGCAACAGTGATCTAGTTGTCCCTGTAGTGGAACCCATTTCGCAACCTGACTTATCTCTTCGTCTTCCCTCTGGTCATGGGAATCAGACAAGTCTATTTAGCCATTTCAAACTTTTATCTTTGTCTGCAGTAGAGGAGCCTCATCCATCTGGGGCAATGTCCATCTAACCTCTATAAGTCGCTCTCCCGCCTATTAGTACAACAGTGCGTATGACCCGCTCCCAACTAAAAGCAGTCCAGGAGGCAACAACATCAGTTGTTGAGGCTCATGCCTCGCCAAAGTAGGAAGAGACTCCGGAAGGTATCGACACTTAAAACATATTTTGCATTCTTTTGTACTTCCCTAGTCCTTTTATCTTTACTCTAATAGTCACATGATCTTTTTCTTTTTCAGGGCCTATTGGTCTTAAGATGTGGCACTGCTTCGACCATACCACCTTCGAGCCCCGGAGGTCCTCCGAATGTCATTGGACTTTTCTTGGATTCAGACGATGATAACGACCTTCTCATCGCTTCAAGAGTCATCAGACTTAGAACTCGTAGAATGATACTCTCGGACATTGAAGAAGAACCAAGTGTTGAAGCCGAACCAGTTGCTGGAGTTGAGCCAGTTGTTGAGGCTACAGATATGGAAGAAGGTCATGATACCCCCTTACTAAAAGCGGACGAGTTCCCCCTACTATGAAAGTTGCAGAGGGTGGTACAATTGTTGAGGGCACTGAGACTCCAAACCCTGTTGATCTCATTCACTCCGACCATTCCTCCGTTGGTGGGGAAGATTTTGTTCTTGAAACCCCAAGAGAAAAGCGTAGAGCAAGGGAACCACTTGAAGTTGCATTATCCCCAATGGAAGTTGGATCTGGGGGCTTTTCTTAATCCACTGAGTCTCCACTAGTTCAAAAAACCACACTTTCCAATGTCTAAGTTGCTGAGAATGGTGCAAATGTAACGGTTGTTTATGCTGTCGGGCCCCCAAAACTTGCAGAGGTAACTATCAACTTGGCCACTCATGGTGCTACTATTGTTACTGGTATTTCTGACCCAGTTGACTTAGCAACTTCTGAGCAGCTTGCTGATCTGTACCCCACTCATTTTCCTGAGGTGCTAGCTAATCTTGGGGGATCATGAGACTTTTATACAGGGATGGACAACACCATTGTGCTAGATCTGAATGTTGAGGACTACCACATGGACGACCTCTTTTCAGAGTGACACGACGGTGTAGACAGTTTTGGCCTATCCCGCAAGATCAGTTCACCCGGTCATTTCCCAACATCTACCCATTCTAACACCGCTAGGCAATCATCTTCAGGGGAGGTGCGTCGCCCTCAGACTTTTGGTCGCTCTACAAGTCTCTCTCTTGGAGTTCAAGCTAGCAGTGGTGTGAGAGAATCCTCACAGTCTTCAGGGAGAGTTTCTTTTCTAAGCTATTGGGTCTCCTCCGAAGCTGTTTCCATCATTGTTCGCATCCAGGCATTGCACTTTAGCACCTTTACTACTTTTAATGTTCTAGGCTCGATGGTGCAGACAACACTGTTGGAGTCCTTTGCTAATTTCATACGCGAACTCGCCACGAAGAAGATTCTAACAACTCCCAGCAAGTTTATAGAGAGTGCCGAGGCAAATTTGAGTGGTTTTGAGAGGAATGGTTTGGACTTATCGTGGATGAGGGCTAGGCTCCAAGCAGTCGATGGCTTTCTCGAGTACGCAGATAATGTGGCCATGATCGCCTCCTTGGAAGAGACTAACAAAGAATGTGAGGGTGCTTTAGAGCAGCACCAACAGAACCTGGCTCGGTTCAAAGAGAAGGACTCTAAGCTTGTTGCTCAGTTGCCTTTTGATGTGACTCTGATGGACTCCCTAATGAAGGGTTTGATTTGATGTATTGTGACTTTGTTATGGTTTTTTTTTTTGGGTACTCTTGCTATCTTTTTCTTTCTTCTTTTTTTCTTTGAGCATTGTAAATATGCTATGGGAAACTTTGATTTTTTTATGAGAAGCAAAGATATTGAGTAGTTGAATTTCACTTCATTGCCTTCCTTTTATTGTCTTTACATAACTTCTCAAGACAACTAGTACTTTTGCTATGAACAGGATTTCTCTATGACTAAGTGTTTACAAGAGTAACAAGTTTACTAAGTGTTTGACACTTTCTTTACACTTTACTTTGGAAATATTAACGAAAGAAACTTACAACTCTTTGCTGAACAAAGGAAGTTAAGGAAAATACTCATTTATATACTTAGTGTTGATAGGACTAGTTCTAAACCCGTTATCTACTCTCGTCAACTTGTAATACCCACTACTGCCTGCCTTAGCAACTTTGTAGGGGCCTTTCTATCTTGGCGAGAACTTGGGAATTGGTTGCCCCTGCATGATTACGTCTACCATCTTCCATATCAAGTCCCCTTCATTGAACTCCTTATGTTGAACAGAATGATTGTAGGCGCGGGCTATGGACTGATGATACTTTTCAATTGCCCGTGAGGCTCGATCTCTTCTTTCTTGGGTTGCCTCTATGTTGTTCTTTCTGCTATCTGGAATGGATCCATATACTAGGGAAAATGGGGTTGCCTGAGTCGGCTTCCTCCTTGATGTTCTGTACACCTAGAGTGCTACGGGGAGTTGTTCAGACCATGTGCCCCATACTTCATCTATCATTTTACTCAGTATTTAGATGAGGGTTTTGTTGGTTGCCTTATCTTGTCTGCTCTTTTGAGGATAGTATGGAGTAGACTTGTGATGTTTGATCTGGTATGTATCCAGCAATCTACCCATATGGCGGTTTATGAAAGCAGTCTCATTATCAAACAACATCACTTTGGGTATGTGTAGACACCCCATTTTTGACCGACCTTAAGACTCAGATGTCACCAGTTGAGCACTTGGTGATGTTGCATAATGTGCTTGTTCAGAAATTTCAGAGTCGCGGCTGTGAGCCCTGCCTCCGGGCTTCCGAACCCTTTTCTGTGCCTTGTCTCGGTTTGCGAACCAGACTCGGTTTTCTCTGTTTCTTTTCCTAAAGGGAGGGAGAGGTCTCGTAGACCATCTCTCAATGTCCGTAGGCTACAATTGGTGGCCGTAGGCCATTTTGCCCATTTCGGAGTCCGGTTCCCGGTTTTCGGAGCCGTCAGGCCGTGTGCCTCGGTTCGGGACCACCTAACCATCTCCGTTTACTCTAATTTTTGGCATACATCCTATTTCATCCATTTTGAGGAACACTGGGGGCTGAGAAACCCACTTCGAGGTTAGATGCAATTTTCGGTGCTTAACAGCCCATTTCCGGGACCCCGAACTGCGTGTTTTGGCTCCGGAACATTCGTTTTGCAACGGTTTTCGCTCATTTTTGGCAGGTACCTCTGTTTTATCCCAAAGAAGGTCACTGAAGGGTGAGAGGCCAGCAATTGTTGCAGCAACCAGTTATCTCTCCTCCCGAGCCTCCCGGCGCCCGTTTTTCGCACTTCCGGGCTAATGTTGAATACCTTAGAGCTAGCGTTGCCAACTTTCAACCACATATCTGTGATCTACACATCTGGGAGGCCACTAAAAGTTGGTGGCCGGCCATTAAGGTCACTTGACCCTTTTGAACCCCTCTTTCCAAGCCATTGTTGAACCCCTTGGGCCCACTTTCTTGAAATTTCAATTACATGGTTGTGTTGTACACACAGAGGCCTACCTCCCCAATGCCTGGCCGGCCAGAAAAGCTGGTTGACCCTTTTGACCCCTAGCCGGCCGGCTAGGGGGTGTGGCCGGCCGGCCACCTCCGGCCAAAGTGAGCGACCGGCCGTGCTCTCCTCACTGTGCCCCTTCCAGCTGTAGGGCAATATCCCCCAGATATTTTCTGTATCCGGGGGATATTTTGGGAGAGAGTTTTCCTCTCCATTGGACCCCCCTTTTACACCCCCTTTCTTGACCTTATAACCAGCTGAGGGCCTTCTTCTTGAGGGTTAGAAAAATTGATCTCCAAGGACAAACCCTAAACTCCATTGTCTTCTTCCTCAAAACTTCAAAAAACCCTAACTTCTTAACCTTCATTTCTTCTACACCACCAAGCCCTACCACCACTATCTCATTTCCAGCAACAAAGAAGGGTTCTTGAAGGCCAAAGGAGCAGTAAATCCATCCAAGAAGCAACCAAAGTCTAGATCTTCAAGGGTAAGTTACACTTTTACCCTTTTGACCCTTTTTCTTAATCAATATGTAAGCCATGCATGATTTTTGTGTTGAGCTCCGGCCATAACTGAAAGTGGCCCTCTTTTGAGCTCATTTTCACTTTTCATTAAGGGCTCAACCCTGTTTGAGCCCTCCATAATACACTTGCTTCATTGACCATCTTGTATGTCATAATTTTGCATGCTATTTTTGACCCATGAGAAATCTGTTTTCAAGCATGTTGTAAACTGATATTAGGCTTGTTTTGAGTCCCTCTTCAACATTGAAGAAGGGCTCAACACCATTTGGGGTTTCCATGTTGTACCTACCTTTATACTCCTCTTTTCTTCCCCATTCTTGCATGCAATGGCAGCCTACAATGCTTTTGTTTTTGGCCATTTTACAGTTCTGAAAAGGTGCTTATTTTGGTCCATTCTTCATGCTTCATTTAGGTCCTTTCATGGTTTGGGACCTCCATAGGTCACTTCATGTTATATCTCTCTTTTATTCCCCATTCTTGCATGTTTAGTTAGCCTATCATGCTTTTGTTTTCAGCCATTTTACAGGCCTAGAGATAGTCTTAT
>NW_021024986.1:367914-438421 GCF_004153795.1 Camellia sinensis | reverse complement strand
CGGATAATGCTGATAAGTCTTCATCAATTTTCATTACATATTCTGCCTCGCTCGGGTTTGCGTGCCGTGCACGATATCGAGGCACCTCATTTTCTGCTATTGGCATCCGTGTGTGTGGCTAGGGTACTCATGTTGGTATAAAGCCACTTGTATTCCATGCCATTTATTGCATTTGATACTGCCTCGTTTCGTGCCGTGTGCCGCATTCGAGCATTCATTTACCGCGGCATCCGATGTGGTGTGGCTGAGGTTCACTCATGTTGCGTTATAGCAGCATTTTCTCATGTCATGTTTATTTCATCACATATCATCGTTCTCGGTTTTGCGGGCCCGGTGCACGTATTTGAGACCACATTTCATTGCCTCGTTTGCTGTGCGCGTGGTATTCGAGACACATATATCGCTCGTTGCGTGCCGCGTGCACGTATTTTGAGACACCTATTTCATCGCCTCGCGTTTGCGTGCCGCGTGCACGTATTTCGAGACACTGATCATCGCCGTGTTTGCGTTGCCGGTGCCGTATTCGGAGGACACATTCATTGCCCAGATCGTTTGCGTGCCCGGTGCACGTATTTCGAGACACATATATATGCCTCGTTTGCGTGCCCGCGTCAGCGTATTCCAGGAGACACATTCATTGCTAGTTGCGTGCCGCGTGCACGTATTCCGAGAACATTCATTACTCGGTTTGCTTGCCCGCGTGCACGTATTTCGAGACACATATCATCGCCTCGGTTTGCGTGCCCGCGTCCACGTATCCGAACACATATCATCTCTCGGTTTGCTTGCCGCGTGACGTATTTGAGACACATATCATCGCTCGGTTGCTGCCCGCGTGCAAGTATTTCGAGACACATCATCGCTCGTTGCGTACCCGCGTGCACGTAATTGTCGCAGACACATTTCATGCCGGTTTGCGTGCCCGCGTGCAACGTATTTCGAGACACATTTCATTACTAGTTTTGCGTGCCCGCGTACACTTATTTGAGATACATGATTCACCTAGTTTGCGTCCCGCGTGCACGCACTTCGAGGCACCTCATTTTTCAACATTGAGTATGTTAGGATTATATCTTAGTTGCATTTCATGCGTATCATGCATACGCATCATGTCCGGAATAGGAGTTTAGCCGGGACGGGAAACGAGGTACATTTCGTACTCCGAGTGACGGAATGTGTCTCAATCCCCGTCACCGACACTTCGATTACCATGAATGGAGTTAGGTTTTAGCTGTAGTTTCATGTGCATTCATTCTATATTGAGTTGTGCATTTCGACTCTCGGCCATCATGCCTCGGTATGCCGTGATTGATGGACGAGGATCGAGACTGCATAATATCTGTCAAATACATTGCTATGCCCCTTTCCTGCTCTCTGTTGCAGCAAAATGAAGAATCAGCGACTTTTCGGACTTGGCACGCATTCAGAGAACAGGTGTAACAGAGGCTATTGGGCATTCCGGTGGATTTTCGGCGCAAGACAATCCGGGCACGCATCATCCATCAGAAGCAAGGCAGCCTGGCTTGCACGCCAGTTTATTTGCTTTCTAGTTAATTCATTAATTAATTAGAATTCTGTAATATTTTGGACTGTAATATTTTTATTTGGGGACTGTAATATTCGGACTGTATATTTATTTGGACCTCTGGATGAGGGCATAACTGTAATAGTGTGCGTGAGTGTGATGTATGTCTTCCAACCCACGTCTTTCTCCCTTTATTTATCCGCTTTTGATGGTTAGATTAGGGCATGTTTAAATTGCATACGTATGACAGCATGTCTGCATCATTCATCTGTATTGCATGCACGGGCTCGGCGCATCATGCTAACGGATTGTACTTTCAATTTCAAAGTTGAATACATGATAGCTGTGCATCTCTATATACATCTTAGAATAGCCGAGCCTACTATAATTGATTTTGCATGTGTTGCATTAGCATTTCTGTATACTTAGGATTCATGCAGATTTCTAATATAGTTTCTATTTTGGCTTGGGTACTCGTAAGTTTTTATGCTTTAGCATCCTTGCATGCGTGTGAGTGTTGCCCATGATAGCATGCTTACCATGAGGCTATGTGCTTATCTGATATAACTGCCTGAATGCCTGTGGGTGAAGGTTGGGTTATCTGAATTGGAATAAACCATCAAATGTTTCAAGCCTACCTGCGGGTAGCAAATCATTTTCAAAAACCAAACATGAAATGTTTCATTCCGATTCAGGCGACCCGATCTATACTTATATGCTGTGTACATCACATAGTAACCTAGGCTAATAAACCGGAATAAGAACATACAAATGTTTTCAAAAATTGATATCATGGTTAGTAGAGGCCGGTCTATGACCGGGCGAGCGGGGGTGCTCACGAGGTGACTCTTTCTGCTATCTGGAATGGATCCATATACTAGGGAAAATGGGGTTGCCTGAGTCGGCTTCCTCCTTGATGTTCTGTACACCTAGAGTGCTACGGGGAGTTGCTCAGACCATGTGCCCCATACTTCATCTATCATTTTACTCAGTATTTAGATGAGGGTTTTGTTGGTTGCCTTATCTTGTCTGCTGTTTTAAGGATAGTATGGAGTAGACTTGTGATGTTTGATCTGTTATGTATCCAGCAATCTACCCATATGGCGGTTTATGAAAGCAGTCTCATTATCAGACAACATCACTTTGGGTATGCCAAACCTATAGGTGATGTTTTCCTTGATGAAGTTGGCCACTCTTGCCCCGTCTGCTTTTCTCATCGGTATAGCCTCCACCCACTTGGTGCTAACTTCGATCGCTGCAAGTATCCATCTGTGGCCTTTGGATTGTTATGCTATAGGACCTACTAGGTCGAATGCCCAAGTATGAAACGAGTAAGGAGTCTTGAAGTTGTGCAGTTCAACCGCCGGTGCATGTATCAAGTTCCCAAACTTCTGATAGGACTAGCATCCTCTTACAAAGTTTTTAGTATCTTCTTCCATTATTGGCCTGTAGTAGTCGAGGTGGATAAAGTGTCTATATAGTCGTTACCCTCCTTGATGCTCTACCTTGTGGACTTCTCTCAGTACTTCGTTTGCCTCATCTTTGGATAAACACGCCAAAGGTGCCCCTTCAAAGCTTCTTCGGTACAACTTGCCTTGGTCAAGAAAGAAGCGGAGGGCCCGCCTCTTAACTCTGATTGCATCAGTTTCATTCTTAGACAGTGTGCCATTTCCAAGGTAGTCAATATGGCTATCTCCATTCTTCACTACTTAAGAAATGGGCTTTCTCTTCTTTAGGATGGGATTGACATTTTGCACATTACCTCTGCAACTCAGTACTTTCCTTTTCCATCTCTGGCCAGTAATACCCTTGCCTTTACATCCGTCGGTATAAACTGATATCTCCATCTCCACAAGACTTAGCGTGGATCTGCTTAAGTCTGTAAGTTGCTTCTTGTCTGTCGATGCACCTTGCTAGCAGGTTATTGGGACCACAAAAATACAATTTTCGTCTCTCAGGAGTAGGAATGATGCAAGTTTTGCTGGTCTGATTGTTCCTTGGCTTGTTTTCAATTATTGGATTATATCTGCTCTCCATTCCTCGACATCTTGCTCTGTATGTTCTTCGGCTAACACTACTGGTGTTGTTTTTTTCTCGATGACGATGGCTATACTATCATCTGGTATGTCCACCTTTGCCCCTAGTGTAGCCAGGGCATCGGGAAAACGATTATGTGTGCGAGGGGTGTGTTGGATTTGAACATCATCAAACTGAGTGAGCAACTTCTGAACTATGGTGCGGTATGGGGCCAAAAAAGGTTCCTTCAAGGCGAAATCACCCAAGGTTTGCTTGACAACTAACTTGGAGTCACCCCAAATTTTCAACTTGCGGAGGCCTTTCTTTTGGGCAGCAATCAAACCCAGTATTAGCACCTCATATTCAGCATCGTTGTTTGAACATTCAAAGTCAAGCTTATATGATAAGTGGAACTTTTCTCCTTCTTGACTGGTTAAGGTTATACCAGCTTCGCCTTTTCTAGTCCCAGAGGCTTCATCAAATTTTAAATCCCAATAAGCCTCAATCGCAACTGCTGAGACATGGACCTCACCAAGTAGAGGTACCTCTGCAGGTTCATGTTCACCAGATGGGAATTGTGCTAGCAGGTCTGTAAGTGCTTGGCTTTTAATAACCTTGGGTGTAATGCAAGTGATGTCATATTCGGCTAGAGCCAAAAGCCATCTTGCCATTTTTCCAGTTAGAGCAAGCTTGCTTAATAGGTAGCGGACTAGATCACTCCTGATCACAAACTAAATCGGGTGTGCAAAAAAATAATGGCGCAACTTCTATGTAGAGATAGAGGTAAGGTACAGTGGGGTAAGGTACAGTAGCAGAGGCTTTTTAGGTTGTGGGGCAATCATTGTAAATGGCGAGGTAAGTGCTTTCTTTACCATATCAAATGTCTGTTGATGTTCTTGTGACCACTTAAACTTGTGATTCCCTTTCAGTAGTGCCCCAAAGGAAAAGGTTATCTCAGTAAGGGCTGGAACGAACCTCCTGAGGTATGACACTTTACCTAGGAATTTCTTCAAGGCTTCTTGAGAGTGCGGCAGTGGCATCTCCATGATGGACTTGATCTTATCCCCGTCTACTTCAATACCACGTTGGTGTACTAAGAAACCAAGGAACTTTCATGCAGTAACTCTAAAGGCACACTTGAGAGGATTCATTTTTAAGCAAAATTTTTGACAACGCTAAAAAACTTTTTCTAAGTCACAGAGGTGTCGATTTACCTCGGTAGACTTTACTACCAAATCATCCACATACACTTCTACTTCGTGATGTAACATATCATGGAATACTGCAGTCATAGCCTGTTGATAAGTTGCCCCCACGTTTTTCAAACCGAAAGACATCACGGTATAGAAAAAATTTCCCAATAACGTTATGAAAGCTGTCTTTTCTGCATCTTCTGGTGCCATTTTTATCTGGTTATAACCACTGAAAACTGTCCATGAAGGAGAACATCTGATGGCCTGCGGTAGAATCGACAAGTGTGTCGACATGGGGTAATGGAAATTCATCTCTCAAAGAGGCCTTGTTCAGGTTGCAAAAGTCTACGCAGACTCTGATCTGGCCATTCTTCTTCTTTATAGGAACAATGTTTGCTAGCCAAGTTGGGTATTGTATAGGCTTAATGAATTTGGCCCTCTGCAAATTTTCTACTTCTTCCTTAATCTTTGCCTCAAGATCGGGGCGGTACTTTCAAGCATGCTGCTTTATTGGCTTAGAGTTGGGAAAAGTATCAAGGTGATGAGTAACAAGAGATGGATCAAGGCCAGGCATCTCGTCATATGTCCAAGTGAAGACGTCACTATACCGCTTTACTAGCGTTATGAATTCTGTCTTAGCTGCTGGAGCCATTGTGCCTTTGATAAACACAAGTTTGTTCTGGCCTGGCAAGTCGCTGAGGTTTACCTTAGCAAGTACTTCTTGCCGCGGTTTGAGCCTGTCTTGCATGCATTCCGGAGCAGGTTTAAGAGTCTCCACCAACCCTTCTTAGGATTCATCACCCTCACACTTATTGGTCTCAGGGCCATCCTTCCAAGGTATGAAGTCTGGCCCCCACGACCGTTATAGGTAGTAAACTGTCTTGCCACCCTCATGCACCTTAACAATCTTTGGTGAGGGACTGGTGGACTTGCTGCTCCTCTTTTGCCCGCTGCTTTCTGGAGTAGCCTCTACATCTCGAATGTCTTCCCACTCTGGCAACTTTACCCCTGTAACCTTGCCAGTCCTTGGAGTTTTATTCATGAACAGTTCAGTAAAGAAAACCACATCAGAATAGTGTGCTTTCTTTACTACAAATGGCTTTTCGAACACATTTATGGTCACTGTTTGCTTCCCTAATTTTGCCTTCACACATTGGTAATAACTTGATAGAATAGCCCCATATCGGTGCATCCAAGCTCTACCAAGTATCATGTGGTAATTTGTGTCTGCTTCAATCACATGGAACTTAGTTGCGGAACGGATCTCCCAACTGCTAAGTCCACTACAACATGGCCTTAGTATCATTTTTCTCACTACCAAAGCCTGTCACAGTAATGGTTTGGCGGACCATCCTGGATTCTGGGATACCAGCTCTTGTAAAGGTATCGGTAGTGATGACGTTTATGGATGACCCGCTATCTAGGAAAGCACGCTTGAACTCCACATCATTGATGTAAGATATGACAAAAAGAGGACGGTTGTGGGGAAATGGGTATGCTCTGTCTGCCTTTGAAAAAGTAATGGCCCCATAGTTCTCCTGGATACGCCGAGACACATATTCCTTAGCCTCAACAGTATGATGCTCTTCAGAAATGTTGATGAGGGCCTTTGTTGTTTCCAACTTGGCGGCTTGGCTCAGCCCCAACTGGTCAAAGAAAGTGCGAAACTTAATAGAGTTTTGTAAGGCCTGAGCATGAGTATCCTTTGTGAATTTTGCCTTCGCAAGTACTGTTTCAGGGAGCTGGCCCATGGCGATTTCTTCTAACTCATCAAAGTAGGACGCCCTGTGCACTTGATCACGCATAGGCCCAAGATATCCAATCATATGTACATTCTTCCTTTTTTCTTTGTGGTTAGGATAAGGGTCCTTCCTTTCATCACGATTACCAACATCTTTGAATTTCAGCTCGTTCGCAGTAATTTTCTTCTTAATAATACTTTTCAAAGTCCAACGGTCTCTAGTAAGGTCTCTAGTGGCTCTGTGATAGACACAATAATCTGGGCTTTCTTTGTCTTTCTTCGTTAGGGGGAACATCAACCGGAGGTAAAGTAAGTTCACCATCAGTTACCCATTCTTTAACCAAGGCTTTAACGTTCTCAAGGCTGCAAGGAAATGGGTTTGTATCCTTATAACTTTTCCTCTTTCGGGAGGACGACGCCTCTCCTTACGAGCGGCTCTACTACTACGAGAGTAGCGATGACTGTTGCGAGATCTATGCAAAGGACCAGTGGTACTGAGGTTCCTAGCCGCCTTAATCAAGGCTAAAAAGGTAGGCAGATTATGGTTCATCAAGAAGATTTTGTAGTCTCGTATGGCACCCTCCACATATATGCTGACTAAGTGGGCTTCATCCACTGGTTCATGACAGTCAATAGCCTTATCCTAGAACCGCTTGCCATAGTCTAGTATATCTTCACCTTCTGTTTGGACATCTCGCCCAAGTGTGAAGGTTGTAACTTTCTCTTGGACTTGAAAGAATTTTGTATGAAACTTGTTCACCATCTCCTCCCAACTCTTGATTGAGTCAGGGGCTAAGTTCACACACCAGCTGTAAGCCTTTTCAGTAAGTGACTTAGAGAACTCCCGAAGGCGCAGAAAGTGGTCACCACCATGGACACCAAGAGTTTTAATGAACCTTACCACATGTTCTGAGCACTGCCTTGCTTCCCATCAAACTTAACAAACTTGGGTATTGTATACCCAGTTGGGTATGGCATGGCCAATATCTCCTAAGAGTATGGAGGCTTTACATTCGGGTCGAGGAGAGATAGCAGTTGCTTCTTGCTACGCTCTTACTTGAGCATAGCTTGTACATCTGCTAGAGTAACGAAGTGAGTGAGCTAAAATGAACTAGTCTGCTCCTGGGTAGCTGAACCAGCAGCTATACCATTCGTCTTAGGTACCACCAGAGGCACCTAGATCGAAGCCCGATTCTCAGGGAACGGGTTAGGTACGAGGTTTGGGGTTGCTACAAGCGAAGGTGTTTGTGCTGGAGCTGGTCTGGACGCCATGGCCATAATAGCCTCAATGAGAGTTTGCAAAGCTGTCAGGATCTCTTTCTGCGTATCCTGAAGTGATTAGACTACCTCAACTACAACATTGTGGTCAAGGTCCTCAGCATGTGCTACTCTGCCATTGGAAGAGCCATGCTACAGTGGGGGTTGCTAAACTTCATCCACTATCATTTTTTCCAATGAAGTGTGTAAGCCACTGCAGGTATAAACCATTAACAAAGCAGCCTCCCCAACGGAGTCACTAGAAATGTATGGAGGTTCAAGGTTAGGAAGATGATTAGAGAGGCAAAACTATGTTAATGGTCCAAGAATAGTGGAATGACTGGAGAATGAGCAGCAACAACTGTCTGGGAGTTTGGAGAGTGAGCGGCTAGGTGAGGGTGAAACAAGTAGCTCAAGAAGAAGACAATGGCAGTGCACAAATGGGCAGCATCTCCCCTAAATCCCCAAAATTCCTCTCTTGGACCTTGAGAAGTTGGGTCCTATTTATAGGATTTTCTTTGGTACTAAGAGGACACCAAGTGGCCAAATAGAGAGAAGACATGTGTCCTTAAGGATCACATGGAATATTCTGCCTTAAGCCACCAGGCTGAAGGTGCCATGTATCCCTCTACATGTACTGTGTACTATCTATTTGGCACAAATGCCTCAATAGGTGCACTTGCGACGGAAGTGTTTGGCACTACAACTACCTTTTAAGCCTCAGCAAGTGCACTTACAGTGGTAGTGTTTGCCGCTGCACGCGCCTTCTCAGCTTGAACCTCAACAAGTGCACTTGCAACGGTAAACCTTGCTACTACACTTGTCTTCTCAATTCGAACCTTAGCAAATGCACTTGCAACGGTAAACCTTGCTGCTGTACTTGCCTTCTCAGTTTTATTTAGCCAATACATGCATTCTCAAGACTTCATAGCCCGCTATCAGCCATGTTTTCGTGTTCACCTCAGTGAAGCCTCCATCCTTAGTCACCTAACCACAAACTCTCTAGCTTTCCAGGGTGAAGGCCATAGCCAAGCATGCTATCAGTTATGATGTGTCTTAGTACGAAACCCAAAAGGGCTTCTTTGGTCCTGCTTGTGTAACCAAGGCAAGTCCATGACCTGAGTAATGGAAAGGGAGTCCTTTGCGCTCGGGCTGCCCTACTCCCATCTTCGCGGGGTTACTACGGTATACTGGTATCTCTGGGCCTACTATTAGGTCCAAGTTAATGAACTTTGGGGCCTGCTATCAGCGCCAAGCATTAGCCTCTACTTGCAGAGGGGAAACTTCTCCCAAAGGCTGCTATCACCTTGGTAGGACGTTCCCTCCGCACGTTAGCTGCGGTGACTGTAGTTGTAGAGGTAGTCATTTCCCGCGGCAAGTTCAAATGGCCGAACCAACAATATTAGAGATAGCGACACCGACAAAATGCCTCCTTAACTTGGGCACTACAAGTACTGCCTCCGCAACTTAGTTGCTTCAGTTTTCTCCTTCTCTCAACAACTCCGGGTAGCTGTGGTACCGATAATAATTGGAATAGTGGTGGTACCGACAATACTTGGATTGGCAGTGCTAAGACAAAGTGCCTCCGCAACTTGGCCGTTGCAAGTGTCACCTCTGCAACTTAGTTGCTTCGGCTTTCTCTTTTCCTCAGCAACTTCATATGGTGGCGAAATCGACAATATTAGAGATGGTGGCGTTGAGGCAGGGTGTGATAACCCTCACTACTATTTACTGATAACACTACTGATTACTGCTAAACTGAGACTGATCATGATAAGTAATTGAATTGACTGAAAATCTGAACTGATTGATTGAGTGTGTTAGTTAAATGCATTTCTATCTGTTTGACTGTTAAATTATCTGTTTGACTGTTAAATTATCTGTTCGTGTTTTATGTTTAAACTGCAAATTGAAGGCCTTATCGGCGGCCGAATCTGAAATTGATGGATGTTTTATACTAATTGAAATTTATGTGATTTTATGTTATATTTAATTGAAATTTGATTGGGTATGATTAAATTAGATTTAATAATGGTAAATTACAAGAGTTAGCCTTAATCACCAAATTGCCATCTAGTGGATTTATCTAGGCAACCCCTCTCCGCTTCATACATGTTGATACAACATTTCTTCAGCTCATTTCCTAGAGCAAAACCGACTAGAGAGAGAGGGAATTGAGAGAAAATAGAATTCATCAAAGATTGCTTGGAGAATTTGAAGGAGAATTGCATATTGAGCTTCTATATCTTGAACTTAAGACATAAGGTAGAGAATTTCCCTTCTTGATCATGAAATTTAGTAGATTCTTGCATGGTACATGGTAATTGAGTGAGTTGAGTCAAGAATTGGATTAAATTGTTGAATTGGAGCTTCATTCATGCATGCAGGTGCATATCTTGAAATTTAGAGTTGTTTTCATGGAAATTTTTGCATGCATGTCCATATTATTGTTATAATCCATGAATTCATCATGTTTTTGGAAGTTTAGACTCAATTGAGCTCGCATGGAAGCTTTGAATTTGGTTGAGCACTTGCATGTTACATTTGAGTCTTGTTCTTGATGTTTATTTGGAAATTGTGTTTAATTGAACTACCTTTGGGCTTTGATTTCTCAAATTGATCTTTGAAACATGTCATATTATGGGTTTAAAGTGTTTTTCCAGAAAATAGGCCCAAGAGGTTGAGTTTTGATGCATTAAAATTGAGTTTTGAGCTTGATGTTCAAATCTGGAAATTTCAAATTTTGGACTCACGCTCGAGCGAGGAGTTCTACGCTCGAGCGTAAGCCTTGTGTTCATGTAGTCTGCTCGAGCGAGGAAAGTGGCGCTCGAGCGTGAAATGCGTGTATCCAGTACTTTGCATGTGTTTACAGTCCGCTCGAGCGAGAGAGTTCACGCTCGAGTGAGGACTTATGTCTCACGCTCGAGCGTGTATCGAGCGCCCGTCGAGCGTGATTTTTGTGCATCTAGTACTTTAACTGTAGCTTGCAGTCCGCTCGAGCGATGAAAGTTACACTCGAGCGAAGATCATTTGTCTGCATGTGTCGCTCAAGCGTAGAAAGCCACGCTCGAGCGAGACCCCTGTTTTCTGAAAATTCTGAAAAGTGTTTTAAAGTGCATCTTTGTATCCTCATTGAATTGGAGCTTGATTCATGCATGCATGTGCATATCTTGAAATTTAGAGTTGTTTTCATGGAAATTTTTGCATGCATGTCCATATTATTGTTATAATCCATGAATTCATCATGTTTTTGGAAGTTTAGACTCAATTGAGCTCGCATGGAAGCTTTGAATTTGGTTGAGCACTTGCATGTTACATTTGAGTCTTGTTCTTGATGTTTATTTGGAAATTGTGTTTAATTGAACTACCTTTGGGCTTTGATTTCTCAAATTGATCTTTGAAACATGTCATATTATGGGTTTAAAGTGTTTTTCCAGAAAATAGGCCCAAGAGGTTGAGTTTTGATGCATTAAAATTGAGTTTTGAGCTTGATGTTCAAATCTGGAAATTCCAAATTTTGGACTCACGCTCGAGCGAGGAGTTCTACGCTCGAGCGTAAGCCTTGTGTTCTTGTAGTCCGCTCGAGCGAGGAAAGTGGCGCTCGAGCGTGAAATGCGTGTATCCAGTACTTTGCATGTGTTTACAGTCCGCTCGAGCGAGAGAGTTCACGCTCGAGCGAGGACTTATGTCTCACGCTTGAGCGTGTATCGAGCGCCCGTCGAGCGTGATTTTTGTGCATCTAGTACTTTAACTGTAGCTTGCAGTCCGCTCGAGCGATGAAAGTTACGCTCGGGCGAAGATCATTTGTCTGCATGTGTCGCTCAAGCGTAGAAAGCCACTGTTTTCTGAAAATTCTGAAAAGTGTTTTAAAATGCATCTTTGTATCTTCATTCCATCTTAGGCATTCCTAGGCCTAGTTTAAGGCATCTAATGAGGATATTGATGTAGAACCACACTGAGTCAAGTTAGGTATTAAGTTATTATTTTCCCAACTGTGTAGCTTAGTGTGTGTTCATTCTGTAACTGTGTAGGGTTGGCATCCGAGGACGTGTACTAGCTTATCTGTAGCCCAGAACTCTGTGAGTAACAATGTTATAAAGATATGTTCAATTGAGATTATTTTCTGAACAATGACTGTACTGCTTTATGAAATGACACTATTTACTGAATGAATGTTTGTCCTATTTGTGAACTATATTCGTGGTATCCATGGCAATTTACTGTTACTGAACTGTTACTGCTACTGTTATAGAGATCTCTGTCGGTTCCCATGTTTGGAACCATTACTGATGGCCATCATTAACTGCTCGATCTGTTAAGACCTACTGTACTGTTTTGCTATTGGATGTACCACATATGACTATTCTAGTTTCTGAATAACTGTTATGGCATGAGATATGAGCCACAAACTGAATGACTGATATACTGATAAATGACTATTTTTAATATTGAAAGGACATTCATTCTTAACCTCTTTACGCATATGTTATTCACTGGGCTTTAGCTTACTGTTTATATATATATATATATATATATGTAGGTGTACAGGCACCAGACCGTTACTAGAAGCGTCGGGCTATGCTCCCGTTTTGTCAAAGCCAACCACTGTACCTCACTGCGAGGTTCCAAGTCCTTCAACTAGGGCTTTTTGGGGGTGTTTTAGTCTTCCCTCTTTTGTATCTGGTTTTGTAACACTGTATAGACTGAATGATATGTGTACCTGTACTGTACTGTTATGGTAGGGATTTGGTCCCTAACCTGATTATCTGTATATGATGTATGTACATACTGTTTTGTTTCGAATGTGAATATGTTTTGAAAAGTCTTTTTGCATACCGACTGTCACAGGTCATTGGACATCTTTTATTACTGTTTTGGCTTCCGCCAGTCCCTGTACTCTGTATTACTGTCTTACTGTTAAGCAGGCCTTTAGTAATCTCGGATTACTGGCCGGTTACGGTACTAAACCCATAGGGGCGAGTTTGGGTCGTGACACAAAGTGCCTCAATAACTTCACTGTTGCAAGTGTTGCCTCTGCAATTTCACTTAGGCATTTTCCTTCGTAGAGTTTGTTTGGACCCTTGGTGGGTAAGACTTGCTTTGGTCTATTGTTGGCCCACTTCCCTTGGGCTTTAGCCCATGCTCCTTTCGTCATTCCTGGTCGCCTTAAGACCTCAGCACTTAGATCCATACTTAATTTAGAGTTTAATTTTTGTCCCTCTACAGCTTTGCAACTATAAAATGTTACAGTTTTAACGTATAATTTTATTAAGTATTTGTTCTTATTAATCAAACTGAAAAATGTTATGAAACTGCAAAATTTTACAGTTCTAAAGAAAGTTATGAAAT
Organism: Camellia sinensis; assembly: GCF_004153795.1. NCBI lineage: Eukaryota > Viridiplantae > Streptophyta > Magnoliopsida > Ericales > Theaceae > Camellia > Camellia sinensis. The sequence goes on along the minus strand of NW_021024986.1, from coordinate 425,340 downwards.
TGTAAAATCTTACAATTCTAAAGAATAATTCATTTCAACACCAAAGAAAATTGAAACTGTAAAATTTTACAGTTTTCACCATCTGTGATTAAAACTCGAAAACAACTTGTGCAGAATTTAAAAATTTTCTCCATTATAACAGGAAAATAGAAGTGTGTAGTACAGAAAAAGTATTAAAACTGAGAGATCGAAGGAAAGAGATAGACATAGAGAGATGCTTGTACTCTGACAACTATTTTGGTTTAGATCTAATCGGATCTAATATAGATCTACTCAAATCTGATTAGATCTTTAGATCTGAGTAGATTTATTCATCTTCTTCGCCGAAAATTCATCTATTTCGCTGTCAGTGAGCACGAAGCAAAGAGTTGGTGCTTGGTGGTTGCCTGTGAACCCTAATCAATGGTGGACACTAGTCGCCAGTGACTGTAGATTAGAAAGAGAAAAAAAAAGAAGGAAGATGTGGTAGTGATCGTCGTCGTTGTCGCCGATATTAAAGAAAGAGATATAAAGAGAAGAATCAACATATAATGAAAGAGAAGAAGATAAATAAGTATAGGATTTTTTAATCTATCTAAAAGATTTTGGAATTAAATACTTCAAAAAAAAGACTTCTAGGTAATGTGCCCTTTAATTTATGGAAGAGGTCTAATTAGGTGATGTAGATTACTTTGGGCCCATTTTTAATGGGGGGATTTGGTTAAACTCCTCTCATATAAAATTTTAATGCTTTAGAGATAAATATAAAAAAGTTTTCATTGAAAAGTCCAACACATATCACTATTATTAAAATATTAAATTTTAAAATAATATAACTTTTGTTAGATGTCGATTTTTAATAAAATAAGTATTTTTAGAATCTTCATCTATCAAATAAGATCTATATTGACTATGAAATTCTTTAAAAAAAATAAAATTTATTATCATCGAAATTGATGTAAATAATAACATGTTATTCTGGTTCACAGTAACATGTTACTATGAGAATATTGTTCAAAAATGATAATTTATTTTGTTCTTACTCAATTATGCGCCTTCTTCTTAGGAGATTTATAAAACAAAATAAATTAGACTGTCATTTTCACCAAACAAGGGTCCAATAGAATAATTTTAGTTAAATTTCCCTTTTTTAAAATAATATGAACTATTTATATTGTAATTCAGTGAATAATTCATACAAAAAAAAATACTTTGAGCCTATTTTAATAATTTGAACTATTTATATTTTGATTTCTCATCTAAGTAAAAAAAAAAAAAAAATGATTTAGTTTCTTATCATTATATTTGAATGAATAAAAGAAAAGATGATATGTAACTTATTACATTTTGTTTTGATAGAATAAATAAGAGAAAATAAAAGAAAATGTTGTATTTCATTTTACCAAAATAATATTTCATATTAATAAATTATGTTTTTTTTTCATATAAAGGTAATTTTAGTATTTTAAAAAACTTTTATTGAACACAGTTTCATTCTCACCATTTTCAGTGATAACAGAATACAAGTTTGGTAAGAATTTTTTTCCCACCCCCATTCTCATCATTTCTCACGTAATTAACCCTCCAAACAAATAAAAAAATGTCATATTCTCATTATTTCTTTTACAACAATGATACATCTCACTAATTTGGGAGCACTAATGGACCAGTAATGAGGTAGAAATTAAAAAAAAAAAAAAAAATTTAAGGCCAAAACATCCCATCAGTTAGTGGGACCCACTCCCTAGAGCTTCTTTAGTACTCCCAATTTAAAACTCCCAAACATTTTTCTTTCTTTTATTTTCTCACCCAACACTACCATGCGATTAACACCATTTTTTAACACCGTTTTTTATTAAAAATATTTTTAGTCAAAGTCACCGATATTTTAACACCGTTTATTTTCTCATCATTTCTCACGTAATTAACACCATTTTTTATTAAAAATATTTTTAATCAAAAAATATTTATGTTGAAAATATAAATTAAAAAAATTAATAATTAATTCAAAATTAATTAATATTAACTTTTTTAAAATCATTTTTTTATTTAAAATTTATTATTATTTTAATCACAAAACACAATTTTTAAAAAGCCATTTTCTGAAAAAAGAAATTACTAAAACCATTTCACCCTACTATAAGAATAAAGTTAAAAATCCACCATAAAGTCAGACTAAAGTTTTAAAAATAGCATAACCAGGAAATCAGCCAGTGTTAGGGTTTATTACTGAGAGGGAGAGAGAGAGAGAGAGCGCGCTGTTTCGGCCAATTTCTCTCTTTGTGCCATTTTGAACATTTTAATCCCATTTTAGGGTGTACTTTTATCTTTATTCCCAAAGTAGTGTAAAACGGTTTTTGTAATGCCGTTTTTTAGAAACCGGCTTTCACAAAACCGTATTCATCGATTAAAATAATAATAAAATTTGAAAATGAAAACCGGCTTTTCTAAAGCTGTTTTTGATTAACATTTTAATTATTCTGAATTAATTAAAAACGGTTTTCGTAAAACCGTTTTTCCATTAATTTTTTTTTATTTATATTTTCAACATATATACTTTTTGTTTAAAATTTTTTTTTTCATGAAAACCGGTTTTAGAAAAGCCGTTTTTTAAAATTAATTTTTTTTATTTATATTTTCAACATAAATATTTTTTGTTCAAATTTTTTTTCTTCGGCTGAGAGAGGGAGAAGTCGTCGGTCTTCTTCGGCTGAGAGAGGGAGAAGTCGTCGGTCTTCTTCGGCTGAGAGAGGGAGAAGTCGTCGGTCTTCTTCGGCTGAGAGAGGGAGAAGTCGTCGGTCTTCTTCGGCTGAGAGAGGGAGAAGTCGTCGGTCTTCTTCGGCTGAGAGAGGGAGAAGTCGTCGGTCTTCTTCGGCTGAGAGAGGGAGAAGTCGTCGGTCTTCTTCGGCTGAGAGAGGGAGAAGTCGTCGGTCTTCTTCGGCTGAGAGAGGGAGAAGTCGTCGGTCTTCTTCGGCTGAGAGAGGGAGAAGTCGTCGGTCTTCTTCGGCTGAGAGAGGGAGAAGTCGTCGGTCTTCTTCGGCTGAGAGAGGGAGAAGTCGTCGGTCTTCTTCGGCTGAGAGAGGGAGAAGTCGTCGGTCTTCTTCGGCTGAGAGAGGGAGAAGTCGTCGGTCTTCTTCGGCTGAGAGAGGGAGAAGTCGTCGGTCTTCTTCGGCTGAGAGAGGGAGAAGTCGTCGGTCTTCTTCGGCTGAGAGAGGGAGAAGTCGTCGGTCTTCTTCGGCTGAGAGAGGGAGAAGTCGTCGGTCTTCTTCGGCTGAGAGAGGGAGAAGTCGTCGGTCTTCTTCGGCTGAGAGAGGGAGAAGTCGTCGGTCTTCTTCGGCTGAGAGAGGGAGAAGTCGTCGGTCTTCTTCGGCTGAGAGAGGGAGAAGAAGATGGGTTGGATCGAGTCGTCGGTCTTCGTCGGCTGAGAGAGGGAGAAGAAAATGGTTTGGATCAAACACGGCTTTCGTAAGGGAGGAGAAGGAATGAAATGGGTTTTCTAAAACCGGTTTTCATTAAAAATGTTTTTGGTCAAAAAACGACTTTTGTAAAACCGTTTTCAAAAAAAAAAAATTTACTCAAAAACGACTTTTCTAAAACCGTTTTTTATTAAAAAAAAAATTTTGTCATAAAATATTTATTTAAAAGAAATTAATGCAAAAACGGCTTTTCTAAAACCGGTTTTTATTAAAAAAAAAATTTGACCAAAAAATATTTATGTTGAAAATATAAATTAAAAAAAAAATTAATGGGAAAACGGTTTTACGAAAACCGTTTTTAATTAATTCAAAATAATTAAAAACTTAATTAAAAACGGCTTTAGAAAAGCCGGTTTCTATTTTGAAATTTTATTATTATTTTAATCGATGAATACGGTTTTGGGAAAACCGTTTTCTAAAAAACTGAATTAAGAAAACCGTTTTACCCTATTTTAGGAATAAAGATAAAAACACACCCTAAAATGAGACTAAAATGTTCAAAATGGCACGAAGAGGAAAATTGACCCGCTGTTTCCAAACAAGAAAAGAGGAGGAGGGTGTTGAAGTTGAAGTTGAAGTTGAAGTTGAAGTTGATCAACTATCAAAATTCACTACTGCAAACATTATTATTACCTTCCTTTTTCAGAAATTCAACCATCAAAATTCACTACTGCACACATTATTATTACCTTTCTTTTTCAGAAATCCATATGACATATACATGTCTGCAACTGCAACAACAACAATCTACTCCTCCTTTCCTCACCTGCTCCCAACCACCACCACCACCACCACCACCCTCTATTTCACAAACTCACATTCACATTCCACATCAAAATCAAACACATTCCCTCCTCAAGTTTCATCCACCAAGATCAATACCACCTGTGCTGTGCCTCCCATTCCCAAATTCCCCCACCCACCTTGGACCGTCTCCGAGATAGCAGAGGCCATCAATGGCACTATCCTAAAATGGGGCCCTCCTGGATCCATCTCTACTGACACCCGTACTCTCCAACCCGGCCAATGGTTCTTCGCCATTACCGGTCTAAACTTCGATGCCCATCATTTTATTACCCCTAATTTGTACTCTCTTGGCTGTGTTGGTGTAATCGCTAACCGGGTTTCCCATAATTGGGACAAGGGTTTTGTTCAGATTGAAAGTAGCAGTAATAATAATACCCTAATTTCATTGAACAAGATGGCTATTTACGCTAGGAATAGGTTTCATGGTCCCCTGATAGGGTTAACTGGCAGTGTAGGTAAGACCACTACAAGAACTATGATAGCTTTGGCTCTTGAAGGCTTGGGTTCTGTTCACCAGAGTCCTGGGAATTGGAACAATCGAATTGGGGTTTCTTTATCTTTGATTGGGATTCCTAGGAATGTGGACTTCGCGGTTCTGGAGCTTGGGATGAGTGGGAAAGGAGAGATTTTGGAGCTCGCCAGGATGTGTAGGCCGTCGATAAGAGTGATTTTGAATGTGGGTGCTTCTCATTTGGGGAATTTTGGGAGTTTAGAAGAAGTTTCGGTGGCGAAAGGGGAGATTCTAAGAGAAGCTAAGCCAGGGGATGTGTGTGTTCTTTTTGCGGATGATCCTCTTGTTATGAGCCTTCCCGTCCCAATTGGAGTTAAGAGAGTGAGTCTATTATTGTTAGTTCTATTATTTATTTATTTTTGAATTTTAGCTACATCATGTATAAATTATCATTCTTTCAACCTGAGGATCTAATTATGGATTGTAGCCATATGAGAGGATGTCTTTCCAGTTTCACTTTCACCTGTTCAATTTGAGAAAATAGTTTTTAACACCTTAGTGTATTATGCACTTGGGCAGTTGGCATGATAGATAGTGTGTATGCATATGCATACATTTATATACCTTTATTTATTTATCTATAAGCAAAATGGGTTCTCATTGGTACAGTTGATGGAATTTTGCTTCAGGACCAACTCACTTTCCTTCCAATTTTGGAATTTTCCAGTGTTTTATCCCAGTTATTCACTTTTCGGTAATTTTGATTCATGATGTAACTAGATCATAACATTTTGTCAAATAGCAGGCAGAATCCACCAGATGGCACGTGAACCTGTATAGTTTGATGTCTTTGAACAGTACCCGTATAGATGTTGACATGCCGGACGCTGGTGGTCACCTGGGTTCTGTGTATAGTTTGATGTCTTTGTAACAGTTATAGATGTTGACATGCTGGACACTGATGGTCACCTGGGTTCTGTCATGTTATTATGCCTTTTGCGTCTTCTGTTGTTAGCTACATTATCCATTCATTTGGTGGAGGAAACAAGTGCTTATATTTCTTGATATTGGATTACTTTGAATTATGTGGAAGTTATCTCCAACTCCAAAATAGTCTTCTTTCTTTCTAAATAAAAGATGGTATTCTTGTGAAACTTCATGTTAAAGGATGGTATTCTTCTCTTTTACCAAAGCCCAAACTGTTCACTAGATAATGAAAATTTTCCCTGGCTTTAGGTGCTCTTTGGTTGGAGAATGGATTGCGATGTTCGGTTGCTTTTGGCAGAAAGTACTGATGGAGGTCTTGGAGTTCGAGTTGTTTTAGAGAGAAATAAAGAGATGTAAGTTTTGACAAACAAAAACATTACTTGAATTTGTTGGACTATTAAACTTAAAAACATATAGGAAATTTACTAATATCTTCTCTTCTTTTGATATTCTGTGAGAAATGGCACATTATTTTCCCGTGTCTTTTCTTAATTAGGCTGTTTATGTCCATATAATTAAGTAATGTGTGCACTTGTTTTTGTTTTTTAATATTTATTATATTATTTTTTATGGTAATTCTCACTTAAGACTTTAGGAGCTATGCGGGTTGATAAGGTTATGAGTTGTGGTTCAAATGAGGATAACAAACTTTAACACAGATTTTCAATGAAACAATCCAGAATTAAGTGGTAAGCACCTTAAATCTATCTTTTATGGTTCAAGAATTACATATCAGTACATTTGATACTGTGAATAATATAAAATTATAGTTTCTTCTTATGAACAAAATTTTGAATTATAATTTCCTCATATGGACCCCTGCTCTTTTCTCTGCTAGTCATGGCTTGCCCTTAGTTGCACAAAGTGGGAGCAAGAGCGGGGACAAGTGTCTAAAGTTGGGAGCTTTAATGTGTTTTATATATAAATATATTAAGAAATAATTTTGTAGTCTAGTTGTAATATACATATTAAATGTCTACATTACATTAACACTTAAACTATTAAACATAAGCATGGTAAATTCTCGTTACAAAAGGAACAATTCATCACCAATAAATACAATTCTCAAAAAAAATCTGTGATAAATAATTACAAAACTAATTGAAACATCTATAAAAAAATATCTCCATCCTTCAATTCCTAAGAGAATAACCAAAATCTAAGATAGATATATGTTCTTTACAAATTTTATTTTGCCTTGATAGTTGTCCTTTTCTTTCTTTGGGGTGCGTATGTTAAGTGGTCCATCCCAAACCATGATTCTATCTCAACAAGAACGAGATTCTAACAAGATTTTTACACTTAATCGTGAAATTTACGTTATAGAGTGGAAACATCATCCTTAGTAGGAGATTCCTGCAACTAAGTGCTTGCCTGTGCTCAATTCCATTTTGGAACCTTCTGAATTTTTATTTTTATTTTTTTTTGGGTGCAACTTCTGTGTATTTCCTTCTCTCCTTTTATTTCTATTTATTTATTTTTTCCAATTGATGTTGCCCTTCAAACTTCAGTTATCTTTTTTTTCCAGTTTTCATTGAGCTTGGAAATTTCCATTGTATTTGTGAAACTTCATATTATTTTATAGCATCTTATGTTTCGATGTATTGACAGTTTTCCTCAGTGTTTATATTAGTTTTTTAAAATTTTCTTTTAAGAAATGTTCAAATTATTCTAAACATACTCTCTCTCTCTCTCTCAATTGCATCTTGGGGGGCACATAGTGTTGAATTTGTGATCTCCAGTCCTGGTCTGCATTTGGCTATGAATGCATGTGCAGCAGCAGCTGTTGCAACTATGTTGGGAGTTTCTCTTTCTGAAGTCGGGAAGTGCTTGTCAAGATTTATTCCTTTTCACATGAGATCAGAGCTTGAAGTTGCTAGAATTGGTATCAAAGTAATTAAGGACACTTACAATGCCAATCCTGTTAGCACCAAAGCTGCTATAGACACGCTGAAAGGCATGAGTTGCAAAGGTAAAAGAGTTGCCATACTTGGAGACATGCTAGAACTTGGTCCAACAGAAATAAAGTTTCATGAGATGATGTTAAGGCATTGCTGTGATGCTGGTTTTGATCTTGTTGCCCTTGTTGGAGAGAGGTTTCTGACAGCAGCTGAGAATTTGAATTTAGTCAAAGAGAGATATATCTTACACGCTGATGATGCAGAAAGCCTTGTGCTTGAAATAGTTAAAAGGTTGAACAATAATGACATTGTTTTGGTGAAGGGCAGTCGGGCAATGCAAATGGAGAAAATTGTTGATGCAATTAAGGACTTGGGTATTTGAATTTCGTATTTCTAAATTTTTGGAGACAAGTTCTATTCAAGTAACCTCTCTCTCTCTCTCTCTCTCTCTCTCATCTGGTATTGGTTTCATTAATACTGAAGGTGCTTGCATACTTGAATTTACCGATATATTCAGTCACCACTGTGGTAGAAGCTACTGCTGGGATATATGCATCTAATATCAACTTGGGTATGATGATAGTGAGGCGTAACATAGATTATGAGAAAGGGTGAGGAAGTGAAGACAAATTTATATGGTGTTTTCTGCTTGCTAGTACATCAGGAAGCAGAGTTAGACATTTTGGGACCCTGAACTGCTTTAGAAGAAAGAGGATGAAGCAACTCATAGATGAACATCAATTATTTGAGCTTTGTTTCTATATTTAGATGCATTTAAATGAAAGTCAATAAAATGTTTATGTAAGCCAACTTTGAAATATGCAGAGGGAAACTAATTCAGAATTTTCTTATTTTTCCTCATTAGAAATCTATATGTATATATATATTTAAAAGATGTTTGTCCAAACGTCATCCTACAAATTTATGGAAATATTCATTTTCAAGAAAACACCTTGGTAACCATTAACTGTCTGGCTCTCCAAACAAAACAAACAATTACTAGTTATATAAGAAATTCTATGTCTACTCTATGTAAACAAATAATTTTATCAATTTGAAGTAAACAAACAACCAGAGCATAATGGAATATCTTATTTAAACATTGAATATATGTGTCATTACTTAAACTAATCAAGTGGAGGTATTACTGATGCAATGGTCTGAATGATGGTATGTAGAAGGAGCACAACAGCTGAGATAGTTGAAACAGTTGCCCATGGACTGTTGAAGTAATCGTGCCTTAATTTTGCCATCATCACATTCCAAACTTTGTTACAATGTTGGTTGACCTTGTTGCAGACTCCTTCATAGAAGAAACTTGATGACGTGACAACTCCTTCACCAAACTTTGTTGATGATACGAGCCACCTCTCATGATAATTCCTTTCAGTCGAAGTAAGTTCACATCTTTTTCTGTGTTAATAAGTTGATCCATGAAGGTTGTATAGTCAGTGAAATATTTGGGGTTGACATGTGAATAACGTTGCTCAAAGGCAATGAGATTTCTCAAGAAGGTCTCTGTTGAATCATCAAATTTAAAATAAGGGATTTCCATTAGACCCTTATTGAACTTTATATCGAATAAGCTAACACTATTGGACATGCTATCTGAGTCTAATGACTCAACACCTGCACAAACATTTCCAACCTTCTTGAACCTGACACCGGCCTCTTGCTACTCTGTCGCACTATGCATTTGGTCCCAGACCTCACTAACATATATGGTGTTTCCTGCTAACCTTGTTTTCTCGGATGGAGATCAACAAATGATGTGCACTTAGTGAAGTAAATGCTTGATTTCATGAGACTCGTTTGCAAATGAAAATGCAGAAACTGGACATAGCTTTGGGAACATACTTGAGAGAGTCAGCACTAACCTGTTCATGAAAGGTTCTTTGTGCATTGGATCCTTAGTCATGTTGTACAATTCAGTCACAATAAAGTAAGGAAGTTGGTTTTCAAGTAACATGAGGTTGCGACAGATGAACTCTCACCCAATCTACGCTGAAGATAGGATCATCTTCATCGTCTGGCTCTAATTCTGAAGTTTTTCGAACAAATTCAACAATGAAACAGCTGTCAAGTAGCATCAGCTCCAGAAATTCATCTGTCTCAACGTTTACGTGGCCTGCATAGCGTTTGCGAGCTTTGTGTTCCAATTTCTCCGAGGCTAATATGTAAGTCTCAACACTTTTTTCCTCCTTTCGTTCAAGAAATGATTGCAGATACCGGAGCGGATGTTCTTCCATTGCACATAAGCTAGGGTTTCTGTAATGGTAAGGGCCTATAGAAACTATCATTGGTGTGTAGGCATTAGAGTTTGATCTATGCAGCCCATCATGCACTTTGAAAATACATGGTTCTGGAGTGGGTCAATTAAGAGCAACCAAGAAACAACATGTAGATAAGATGAGTGTGGCGGAGATGAGGATGCTAAGGTGGATGTATGGCAAGACTAGACAAGAAAGAATTAGAAATGAGTGTATTCGAAAATGGGTAGGAGTAGCACCGATAGAAGATAAGTTGAGAGAGAATCGATTGAGATGGTTTGGTCACATTCAACGGAGACCAACAAAGGCAGTAGTGAAGAGATATGATGTTGTAACGGTAGAGGGGAGTGTTAGGAGACGGGGTATGCCTAGATTAACGTTGGCTAACGTTGTAAATAGAGATATGGATCTACTTAATTTGACTAACGAAATGGCCTTTGATAGGGCCGCGTGGAGAAGAAGGATTCATGTAGCTAACCCCATTTGATGGGACTCAAGGCTTGGATTGGTTTGGTTTTGGAGTTGGTGGTGGCAAGTGATGAAGCTTTTCATTAATATCTCGTGCTAGTTTATGAGGAGCTTCGTTTATTGCAGTGAGAACTAGATTATCTGTTTCTCCAATATTGATCTGATGCTCTATATCTTCATCTTATTTGGCATTTGTTGGCATTGTGAGATACGTGAACATACTCTTTTGAGGGAGAGGAAGAATAGAAGACTTGACGGAGGGCTTTAGCGACAGAGAAAGAAAGTTTGGTAAAAGTTTTGTAAGAGTTTAGGGAAGGAACACTTGTAACAGGAACTTTACTATTGTCGTCTAAATACTCTAGTTCATATAGATTGTTGATCAACTGAGTTCAACTGATAGGCCCAAGCCTCACCCTCTTTTTTTTGTTTTTGTTTTGTATGTGAATGTGAATTATCTGAATCTAGTTCTGAATACTGGACTGATCTTTCTAGAAAAGGTCTCTTGGCATTTCACTCTTTGTTGTGGGGGGTTGTCACGGATTGGCCAGCCATATGGATAGGGAAATCTAAGGAGCTTTTTGTTTGATCACAATTAGAAAATAATGAAGATGTGTTGTAAATAACACCTTCTATTATATGCATTAATACAAAAATGTCAGCTTACATGTGCCCACTATTTTGGCTGGTTTAATGGCTATTCCATTTCTTGGAAAATAAACATCAGAAGACAACAAATAGTTCAGTACACTTTTGTTAATTTATGGTGGAATTTTTATGAAGAAAAGTGAACAAAATAGTTTTTTTGTAATTTTTTACAAATCCTTTCATTTTTATTTCTCCCCACAAATTCATTTACAAAACTAAGATCCAAACACTGTATTACAGAATTCAGTTATATTCGGATACTTGCTACGACTTACGTGCTATAACTGAGGTGTCATAATATATCTATCAATTTGATTAAAAGGAATATATTAGCTAGCTTCTCTGTCTAGTTTGATTTTATCAATACCTTAGACAAAACCTAATTCAGTTGTATTTGCCTATTTGAGAAATGGGTGAATTTTCCTTCTGACCTCGAAAAATAGTAATCTGAGACGTAATTGACCGATTTCTGTCCAAAATTCTAATGCCCACATTATTGATTGGACCAAATTCACACGAGTGAGAAAATTTAGGTACCATTGGTGTAATTTTTCCTTCTCCATTTGGTACTTTTGATTCCATTTCGATATGAGAGTTCCAAATTTAGAGTGCCAAAAATCAAGCCTAATATGGTTGATCAACCAACTGAACGCACAGATGATGAAAAACAGTTTGTTTTGCACCCTTGAGTGAAAAACAAATTGCTGATCCTTAAAACACTCCATAAAATGGTTGACGCTTTGCTTATTACAAATTTATGGTTCTCCCAAATGATTGAATGAAGAAGCAGCTCAGTGGTTTGGCATGCCACTTTCCAGGAAAACAGGCTATAGCTGCCCAGGTTTCATTCATTACATATTATGGAGATAATTCTATATCATAGCAAACTATCAGCGAATCATAATGATACCCATAATTTCAAATAACATCAATGATATGATTTATCAACACATTCTTTTGCTTTGAAACAAAGTAACAAAATTTGTACAGAATAGTTGACTACAGAAGTTGTATGTCATTGAGCTTGAGAGATTGTTTGCTGAAGATATTTCAAAGTTTTTCGATAATTCAAGAATCCCATAAACCAAAAATCAAAATTGTCCACAGTTACAATTTCTATGTACTTCCGTGATGGTCTCTTCACATTTTGGCTTTCGTTGGCTCTCAATATCTTTTCTAGTGGGATCAATACCTGCATAGAGTAGACATTGTTCGATATTAATATTACCAACTTTGAGATCTCAGTAACAACATGGAGATGTAAATATGGATGTGTATCGACTCACCTTGTAACGAATTCTAATAAACTCGCCGGTTGGAGAAGACAGTTTGATGGATCTCTCGCTGCAGAAGGCAACCTTGTCGGATGAGATGAAGAGGAGGCCTGCTATTGGACCAGCTGTTGTTGATAAATAGCATTGGCAAGCCTTTAGCAGCTTCTCTCCGTCTCTAACACTAAAGTTGTTCTTGAAAATCTTCTTCACGCCGCCTACTCGAATAATTTTAGCCCCCAGGCTCAGTTTCCCCTTCACAGTTTCAGAGATGTTGGGCCCCAAACTCACTGCAATTTTCACAAAATCAAATATGACTTGCATTCACATAGAGGTGTATCATGATCAACCTATTTTAGCTGAAACTAACACAGGCTCGGGAAAAAAGAAATTGAGATGTTACTAGTAAATGCTAAATACTTTTTTGTTTTGTTTTGTTTTTTGGGTAACAAGGATATCGGTAGCTTTGGCTGAACACTTTTCTAGTAAAGATATACTCCTTTATTCTTGAATTTAGTTATTCTTAGACTCAATTGAAGCAAGAAACCAGTTTTTACCATGTTCTCGAATGCCATTTGCAAGATTGTTTGCTTTTCCTCCAAGTTTTTTCATCCTATCTACCTTATCTGCACATTGATCACAATCAATTGTTAAACACTGCGTTGATTTAAAAAATTTAAAAGTAGTAATACTATTAAGCAACAATGGCTATTTATTTGCAAGGGTAATGAAGAGACTTACTTTGTTTTAATTTCAGAGATCCAATCGAAGAGGAGGATATTTGGTATTGGCTAGCACTAGCACTAGCACTATTAGGGTCCTGTAAGATTCTTTTTGATGTCCTCTCATCCAGATATGCCAGAGGTGAGCTGACCAGAGTTCCAAAAACATGTGCCAGCTGCCGTGTCTTCATATTTGATGAATTGCTATTGCTCCAATGTGATTCTGTTTTCAATTCCTTGGTTTTCCTGTATGCAGAAAGCAACTTGCTCGGAATGTTGTGTGATTGTCAGATGCCAAGGCTGAGGAGATGCTTAGTATGATGGTTCAAACCATGGATCAGCGAATGTACTTATAGGAGGAGAAAGTTAACTTTTAGTGGAATGAGTCATGTGTGCCTCATCCACATGAATAAAAGCAGCACACAAAAAGGCATTCTATAAAGAAAAGATTGTGGTTGGGGAGGTGATGATGTGTCTGGCTTCTTTTGAAAAGAGATTTGCAGAAAGATCCAAGTCTTCTTTTGTGAAGATTCCACAAAATGATCAAGTCATATAAAGAACATAATTAAATAGTGAACAAAATTAGAAGTAATGGAAGCATTTACCAAAGACAGTTTATTAGAGGCTAAGCATTAGATAATTTTTTTCAAAATTGAAGAGAATGTGATAAATTTGTCCCTTAAAATTCTAGTTTTCAATTAAAACTTATAAATTGATCATTCAATCTTTTTTCAATTCTAAAGTAACTTTTAAACTTCATTTTTGGTTTCATGGAAAGAATTGGGAAATCGTACACTTTGTCCAATTGGTGACTGAAAGTAAAATAATAGAATTAGTAGGGTCGGCAGCATTTCAACCATTCAATCTTACAAATTAAGCAGCACACATTGGCTGCTTATAATTAGGTATTGCTGACTGTGTGGGAGGGTAAGAATTAAGCTTTCTGAGCTGGCATTTTAGCTTTGTGATGCCATTCCCCTCTCTTAGTTTCGGAGGAAAAGAAGCTGGTCACAATGTCAGAATCTGATATGACCATATCACCCAAATGCATTTTTATTATCTTTATCCTCAGCCTGAGGTGTAACTTGTAAGGGAAAGGATTGTATTTGTAGATTAAAAGAAAGATGCTTCAATGCATTTCAATGGTCCAGCTCAACATGTTTCCATGTCCAAATCTAAAGCCGGCCTTACATGCTGCTACGCCTTCATAAGATTTATATATATACTATATATACATGCTTAATTTTATTGTTGGTGGGAAAGAGAATCTTACACATCGATGCCCCATCAGCACAATTTTCCCACATGTTCAACAACTTTTCAGCTCTTGAATTTTGAAGGTTAATGACTGTTGCTGTTTTGGTAAAATGAACAGTAAAAATACAGTTTTAGGTGAAGATACTAGAAATATGGTCAAATATTAAATGCTATGGGTATATATTGAATATGCATAATTTTATCAAACCTATTGTTGGGTATAAGAACAAAAAGTGTTCCAAGTTCATGGTTAAGGATTTTAGATAAGTTTTGTAAGAATTGGGTTTTACTCCAGAATTATCCACATTCAAATATCTGTCAAAAATTAGGGTGAGTAGTGTTTGGACATGTTTGCAGAAAAGTTGTGAAGACTAAGGTTTTGCTGATCAGTTGAGTGCACTCCAAAAATTAAGTATATAGGAAGGACTCAATGGAAGGATTCTATCAGCCATGGCAAACAACCTTGTCACTACTCTTTGAAAGTGCCAATCAAAATTATTCTTGAGAAGAAGATCAATGAATAGGAGCTAGAGAAGATGAGAGAGCGATGATGGGCAGAAAATGACAGAGAGTTAGTTTGCTTGAAGTTTCATTCTACACCGTACATTTCATTTTCCGACCATTTTTCGAGCTAACTTTTCTGGTTCCGTAACTATTCCCTTTACACAAAGATTATAGTAATTATATTAGACAAAAGAAATACAAGGTGTCAATCCAACACAACCAAAAAAAAAAAATTTGTTTAAGAAAGGCTTTGAATCTGTTCTCTCTCTCTCTCTCTCTCTCTCTCTCTCTCTCTCTCTCTCTTTCTTTCTTAGAGGTTAGTAATCTCACTTTCTAAGGTAAACTATTTAAAATAAAGTAGTAACTGGTGAATCATAGATTCATAGCCATCTATTTCATACTGATTGCCTTGCCATGTTTAACTGCATGAAAAGAATGGATATGCTACCAAATTATGAGGAGCATTAGACATTGGTCAATGGTGATTGTGTTGTAATGTGTCCCACACTGCCTGAAGTTGCCCCCATTTGTACTAGTTATAAAGCTCCAGTTTCTCTCTTTTTAATACCTAGGTTTTAAGGAGAAATATGGGTTGGGCTTTTCAATTTGGTATTAGAACTTGGTTAGGCCTGTGACTGGTATACCGTTTATCCAGTTAGTGGATGTTGTGGTTTTATTTAAATGAATCCTCTTTTCCGAATCTAATTAAACCCCCACGAAAAAAACCTAACACTCTAATTTTCATGATTTTTTTATGATCCTATCTTGATTACACCCAATTCCCTGTTTGACAAAAGAGCCATTTGTATGCAATAATCACATTGTAGCGGGTATAGTTTAGCAGTAAAACTGTGATTCGTTCTATTAACCCCCTTAATAGTTAAGGGGTCTTTCAATTTAATTCATATTCCAATCAAAAACTTTATTTTTTAAAAGGATTTAATCCTTTACCTCTCAATGACAGATTCGAGGAAAAATATGCATTCTCGTGATTTGTATTCAAAGACCAATTAGAAATTGAAAAATTGGATTATGAAATTGCGAAACATAATTTTTGAATTGGATTAATACTTCCAATTGAATAAGTATGGATAAAGGATGTGTTGGAATATGTCTCACATCACCTGGAGTTGCCCCATGTGTGCTAATTATAAGGTTTCAGTTTCCCTCTTCTTAATACTTGAATTTAAGGAGAAGTGTGGGCTGAGCTTTTCAATTGATTGGTGAGCAACATTTTATATTTAGTGTTTTGGGAAGCATTAGGCTTGGTTTTGAGTTTTGAGTGAGTTGAAATTCTGTGAGCTTAAGAAAGCTCTCGCTCATGATATTAGAAGGCTTTTTGATAGTTCTCTCAAATTATAGATTGCAACGACTTACTGGTTTCCATTTCCGATCTTGGGAAGCAAAATTGCAGGAAACTAGGCATTTTTTTCCATATGCAAATGATTCTAGGTTGTAGAAAATCATCATCAAGTCATGATGATATATAGCAAACAGTATCGACAACCCATTTAATGAGAAAATTGTTTTCCATTGAAGTAAAAGCCTAACAAAATTTTTTACAATATTTATACAACTTTTTTCTCCTAATTTGTTACAATATTCAAATTGTTCTTTTGATCTATTTGTAATTATTGAGCTTGAGAGAGTGCTTGTTGAAGATATTTGAAAGTTCCACGATAATTCAGGAGTCTCATAAACCAAAAATCAAAGTTGTTCATAGTAACTATTTCTATGTACTTCCGTGATGGTCTCTTTGTGTTTTGGCTTTCATTGGCTCTTTTTGTCTTTATTAGTGGGATCGAGACCTGCATGTAATACACATTGCTTACCTATTATATATTTATTTAAGATGTTAGCAAGAATGGATATGAATTCAGACATGGACAAAAATATATATATTGACTCACTTTGTAATGGATTCTAACTGCCTGCCCATTCGAATAAGACAATTTAATGGATCTCTCACTGCAGAAGGCGACCTTGTCGGTGGAGATGAAGAGGCCTGCTATTGGACCAGCTGTTGTTGAGAAATAGCATTGGGAAGCCTTTGACAATTTCTCTCCTTCTCTGATGCTGAAATTGTGCTTGAAAATCTTCTCCACACCGCCTACTCTAATAATTTTAGCCCCCAAGCTCAGTTTCCCCTTCACAGTTTCAGATATCTTGAGTCCCAAACTCACTGCAATTTTCAAAAAATAATATAAGACACTGATAAAGACATATCATGATCATCAATTTTGTTTCAATGTTGAGAAGGCAGAGGAAATGCAAGCAAAATTCTGGATTTTCAACAAAAACCAAACAAATTCTGAATATTTCTTTGATTTCAAAACTTCTCAGTTTGTTTTTCTGCCTTCTTTTTGGCAGCAAAACAAATTGAGCTGTTAATATGATATGGATGCCAATAAACACTAAATAATTTTCTAGAAAAATAAACAACTATGTTCTTGAATTTAGTTTATTCTCAGACTCAATTGAAGGAAGGAAACAGTTAGTTATACCGTGCTCTCATATGCCATTTGCAAGGTTGTCTGCTTTTCCTCCAAGTTTGTTCATCCTCTCTACTTTATCTGCGCATTAGTTACAAATCAATTGTTAAACAATGTCTCTTCTCAATTTAATAATTCAAAACTAGCAAGTAAAAAAAATAATTTATCTCTTTATTGGTGATGAGAGTAATGGACAGACTTACACTGCTTTAATTTTAGAGGCCCATTTGAAGGAGGAGGAATATGGTATTGGCCGCTAGCAGGCTCTAGAAAAAGTCTGTTTGGATATGCCACTGACAATGAGCTGACTGCAATTCCACTAACATGTGCCAGAATCTGCTGCATATTCGGCAAAAATTGTTCCGATTTGATTATGTTACCTATTCCTTGGTTTCGCTGTCTTTCCCAGAATGTTCTCTGATTTCCCAGAATGTTCCTTGAGAGATGCTTAGTTTGTGATGGTTGTAACCATGGATTCAGCAAATGTATTTATAGGGGGGTAGAAAGGTAAGTGATATAGGTGGGCCTATAGGGCTTTTGCCCACAACTTAGAGCCTAATACATAATTCAAACACCAAAGTCTAATGTTGTTGGAGTTCGACGTTGTACTAAGGACCAATGACATCTAAACACGTGTCAAAAGAAGGACCAACCACATAAGCAGATGCAGAGTTATTATGCCACACATCAACCATTAATGAAATTCCCTGCAGCATTTAATGCGATAACCCTTTCACGACGGAACAGAACAGCCTCACCATGAACAAGGCAGGCTAGAACATAAACTTTCGGCCAATATGACAGGTCAGAATAGATAAGGAAATGATGAACAAAGGATATAAGCAGATTTCTAAAACAAAGAGAAGGTTAAGTTCTTTATCACCATCCTATCTCTATACTCCGTTGATATCTCTTTTCTAACTTGCTCGTCGGAGGGTTCACTGGGGGACTCCCATTCCCCGTTGAACTCTTGTACAGGCTTCTCAGTGGGCCAGTAATCGAACAACCATGTGGGAGGCCTAGATCAGCTCGACCCGTTACTTAGAAACCCGTAGTATCATCAGCTGGAGGCGTCTGTGGGAACCTTTCATTCCGTGTGGCAACTGTGCTCATTGTCGCCGGAGACCCATTCCCGATAATCCTTACCTGTCACCCACCAAGGTGGATGGTTACAACTAGATCCATCGTTTCTCAACACAATGTTGCCGACCCCCAAGCCGACCCTCCTAACCCAAACAACCCACCGCGGTATTTCACAGAACTCACCAACAGCATTAACCGTCTAACCGAGCAAAATCAAGCCCTGATTAATGCTTTGCTTCAACGAGACCTCCCTCTGCCTCCTCCACTATCACAAGATATCCCACCTAACCGAGAACGAGCCCCGAGCCATCCCTTCCAGCAAGCCCACCCTTCTAACTTTGAGGGTTTGCGACCCCCTCCCTAAGATATGAACCCGCCATCTCGGGGTCCACATCCATCAGTCCAAGCACCCGCTTCTGAGGGAGAGGCCAGTAGTGTCCAGCCTCCATTGCATTTTGGTGGTGACAACGTTCCTATTTGGGATGCAGAACTCCGAGCCATGAAACTTCAGCTTCAAGAAGTCATGCAGAACATGCAGAATAAACCCTCCACAACAGCCAGCTCATCGTTCGTCGCTTCCATCAGGGA
Source organism: Camellia sinensis (assembly GCF_004153795.1). Lineage (NCBI taxonomy): Eukaryota > Viridiplantae > Streptophyta > Magnoliopsida > Ericales > Theaceae > Camellia > Camellia sinensis. Next base: position 406,439 of record NW_021024986.1, on the reverse strand, counting down.
CAAACCCCTACCTCCTAAGTTCTAATTGCCCTCGATCGACTCCTTCAACGGCACAACGGACCCAGTCGACCACTTGGAGACCTACAGGACCCTGATGGTCCTCCATGCATTCCCCGATGAGATCATATGTCGAACCTTCCCCGTGACACTTAAGGGGTCAGCCCGACTATGCTTTAGTTAGCTACCAACGGACTCCGTCTCTACTTTCCAGCACCTAAGCGACTCATTCCTTAGCCATTTCATCGGTGCCCAGTGCCAGAGGCGTCCAGCGACCCAGCTCCTCAATATCTATCAGACGGAAGGGGAGTCGCTGCGTAGCTTCGTCACCCGTTTCAACACCGAAGCCTTGCAGGTAGTGGAAAATGACGACAAGGTTATTCTCACGGCTTTCATGGCTGGCCTACGATCATCCGATTTCCTTTTCTCCCTCTCCAAAAACCTACTTAATCCAAAACAATAAGGCCCTTTGTTCCTAAAAAAGTTGATGCATTTGACAGATTAAAAAAAAAAGGTTGGTGTTTTTACTGAAAAAGTTCATGCGGGGTTTGGATTTTTTTTTTTATTCGTAAGATCCTTCTAAATTAATAGGACTTGAAAAATAAAAAATAAATAAATATTTTTTTAAAAATCACTAAAGATAAAAAAAATTAAAATCTTTTGGTTTTATTTATTTTTTTATTTAACACTTTACAAATAATGTATTTTTTAATTTTTTATTTTTCTCTTTGAGCACCCAAATCAACATTTTTCAAACATGCATTTTTTTTATTTTTTTTTTGCTTGAATAGAAAAGTGATTTTTTTTTTTAGTAATAACCAAATAGAAAGAATTGGTTATATCATCTGTTACATCATTTAAGAATTATAAAATAATTATGAGAATTTGTTAATATTTTAAATTTGGAAAGAATTATTACAAACCATTGTATAATACAATGGAGATATTTCATTACAATTTTTGAAAGGAGAGTATCACAATCCGTCATTTTAAGATTATTTTTTAGTTTATTTTGAAAAAAAAAAAAATTAACTTTTGATGTCCCTACTAAGTGAGAATACCTTAAAAAAATTGTAAAAAGTTCACTGAAAAAAAAAAGTAATTGTTTTTACTTTTATTGATTTTTTTAATAAAAATACTTTTTACATATTTCTAAAAAGAAAAACTACCGACACAAATTATAAAAAGAATTCACTGAAATAAAAAAAATTGAAGGAAAATGACTTTTTTAACCTTGGCCAAACAGAGCCTTTGGCCGTATGGCATTTGAAAATTTGATTTTGAGTTTTGGAAACAGTTTTGAATAATTTTGAGTTGTGTAATTGGTTATAAATTTTGAAAAGTAATTCAAAACTTTTGCCTTTAAAATCATAATTCCAAAGATAAACCAAATACAACATATTAATGATTTTGCATTAATATAAAAACATCAATGATTTTGATTTTGACTCATTAATCAAGTTCCAGTTTATTTGTTCCTAGATCTAAGGTCTCGTTTGACAATTTAATATTTTAACTTAAAAGTTATAAAGTCCCTAAAAAAACTAAAAATCTAACAATTTATATTAAAAAGTCAAAAAATTTCATTTTTCTATACTTTTTACACATTTTTTCGTAAAAAATTAAGAAACTATTCAAGCATAAATTTTTTTATCTCATATTTTAGTCAAAAAAAACTAAAAAATTACTAAGGGTGTGTTTGGTTTGTGTTTTGAGATAAATTTTTAAAAATAAATTTGGAGAGAAAGTTTAGAATTTTTTTTTTGGTTTGTTTGGTTGTATATTTTGAAAATTATTTTGGAATTTGAGAGTTTGGAATGATTTGATATTTTGTTGTAAATGACTAGATGTGTGTGAGAGAAATAATAATTGAGAGTAAGAAAGGAGAGAGAAAAAATGATTAATTGATATGTAAGAAAAAGAAAGTGATTTTAAAAACAAATTTTAAAAAAAATTTCAACCAAACAAAATTTTGAAATTTTTTTTCAAAAATTATGTTTTAAAAGTTAAACCAAACAAGACCTAAAATAACATGCGGTTTTGGTTGGTAGCTCGAAATTTAGGGGCTCGAATGCCCCTAAATTTCCATATAAGGCAACAAAAAAAAAACAAGGCAAAAAAAAAAAGAAAAAAAAAACAAACTTATCCAGAAAAGGAAATTAGGGCCATTAGGGCCACTGTTTTTAGGGCCACAATTCATTTTCCAATAACATGTTGCCAAAATAGGCTTAAAAGTGGCAATAGTGATTCGTAGCTTGAAAGTCACACGGCTCGAATGGCTCGAAAATGCAAAACGACGTCGTTTTGCATTTTTTTTTTTTCTCTTCTTCTTCTTTTTTCGTCTTCGTCTTCGTCTTCATCTTCCCTTTCCCCTCTTTTCTGTCTCAAACATTTGTGAACATTGGTATTCTTCTTCTTCTGAAGCAAACCACAAAAGCCTTTTTGCAAGTGAAGAAAAATCAGACCTCAAAATTGAAACAAACCCACTTTCCTTCAACCACAAAATTGATTCAACCACAAAATTGAAACCCATAACAAAATTGAAATCAAATCAAAATCAAAATCAAACCCACCCACCCACCCAAAAATCAAACCCAATCAAACACAAAAGAAATTTGTGATTCACTACTGATTCACTGTAGAAGCAAGCCAACAAAAGAAATTGGTTGCCCATTTTCCATGAGTATTGTCATTGAGCAAAAAATGGAGGAAACTAAAAAAAAAAAACAAACAAACAAAAAAAACAGAAAAGGGAGAGAGTTATGAGTAAGTGGTAGTGGGTTGTGGGGAAGGAGGGATGGGATACAGGGTATGTTTCAATCAATCATAACCCACCCAACTCATGGAAGAAGGTGATAAGAGAGAGGGAGAGAGATAAACATGGGATTTGGGTTGAGATTGGATTGGGTTTTTCTTTTTCTTCAAAAGCCTTTTTTGCAGGTCAAGAAAAATTTGGGACTTTGTGTGTGTGTGTGTGTGTGTGAGAGAAAGAGAGAAAGAGAGAGAGAGAGAGAGAGAGAGAGAGAGAGAGAGGTGTGCCTGAGAGAGAGAGGTTTGCCTTGGTCTTCTTCTTCTTCCTTATGAAGATGGAGGAGAGAGATAAAGAAAAAAGAGAAAGAAACTGAAAGAGAGAGAGGGAGGGATCGGTCGGGCCATTCGAGCCTTTGCCTCTCGAGCCACAAGGCATTTTCCTAAAAGTGGGCCACCTATTCAGAGATGATGAGATAAGGTTGCGCACATGCATTGTGTAATGGCCTCTCTATTGCTCCAATTGATTGATGGGCTTTTAGACCCAATAAAGTCTCGTTTGACAATTTTTAGTTTTAGTCAAAAAATTATTATAAGTTATCATATCACTCTTTTTATTTTTCTGTACATATTTTCATAAAAAGTCAAAAAATTAGTAAAATAGTATATTCCCAAATGAGGCCTAAGTAAACAAATTATTGAAGAGAATAATAACGCGAGTTCATAAATTTTGATAGAGATTTGAAGAAGAAAAAATAAAAGTAAAATATGAATGAAATATATTTACATTTCACTCATTTTTTTCTTTTTTTCTTTCTAAATCTCGACTGAAATTTATAAACTAAACACAACTTAAGCAAACTGAATTTCGAAATGCCGAATTTCGAAATGCTAATGACTACTCATTAGGTAATATAAAAAGTACATGAAGAATATGTATACTGTGAATTAAAATTTTAATTTTACTTGACATTACTTTGTTCTTGACGAATGCCCCAATGACGGTCATTAATATGGCCCAACATAATTTTGAACAAATGGTCCACCTATTAAGATGATGCGATAAGGTTGGGCACTTGCATTGTACATTTGGCCCAATTGATTGATGGGCTTTTAAGCCCAAGTTTTTCCCATCACTCACCTAATCCAAAGATGGATTCTCCTAATTATAAAGCAATAAGTTAGACAAAGGAATTTTTACCAGATAGTCCTAATAATTGAATTTATTACTTATTAGGTTTTAAGTTTTTATCTCATGTACCAGAAAGTCCTGTTATATTTTTTATTCTGATTTTGCCCTTGCTAGCAACTGGTAAAATTTCCTATTTAAATCATCTCAAACACTTTTTAAATCTTTAATTGTTTATAATATTTATTACGCATTAATTTTTTCAATTTGTATTAACTTCTCTCTTGGTCATTTTTCCAAAACTTTTTTTCCTTCTTATCTCTCTTTCTCTCTCTCTCTCTCTAGAAAATACCACCATTGTAGTTATGGCCATGGCCATCCACCTGCAACCACCATCGTTGCCCGTCACTAACTACCGCCACCTCCACCGGTCACCACCACCACCACCTTCGCCGACTACTACCACCGCCATTGTTCACTAACCATCTCCACCGTTGTTGATATATACTTCGCTATCTCTGATCAACCGCCACTGTTTACTAACCACCTCTGCCATCACCGATCTACACTATGCAATCACCAATCTACACTCCAACGTCCTAGATTTACACCAACTTAGTTGTTTCTACGGTGAAATCAACTTCAAAAGACTATAAGCAACATTGATTCTCCAGATTTCACCTCCCTCTTCTTCATTCCCTCTCTTTTTTTATTTATCTTAAACCAAATCTGTTGTATCAGTGATAAATGTATCACTGATATATTTTTCTTTGAATCCAGTGTTGATTTATGACGATGATGATGAGATTATTTTTTAAAAAAATAAAATTTGTAATCTTTTTAACAAACAGCTAGTGAGAAATTTATCAGTGAATATGTTTATCATTGCTAAACTTATTACTGAATATGTCTTGAAATCCTATGTTAATTTGTAATGATGCTGAGATTTTCTTTTTGTAATTTTTTAACAAGCAATCAGTGATAAATTTATCACTGAATGTGTCTATTAGTGATAAATTTATCACTGAGTATGTCTTTGAATTTTATGTTGATTTGTGATTTGTGATTTGTGATTATGAAGACTAAATTTATCATTGAATATGACTCCTTATCCCCCTTTTTCATTTTCTTCATCCATATTCTTCTCTTTTTGCCAACGTGACGGTATTGACCTGGTGGAAATGGAAAATGGTCAAAAAACAAATATTGTCAAAGGTTGGAAATGGTCTTCGGTGAACGGTTGAGAGAGAGAGTATGGTCTGAATATCAAGGATTAAATGGAAAGATGTGCTAAATTATTTTGGATCAAGACCTCATGGGAATTAAATCAAGTTTAAAAGACCGGCCCGTAATTCCCCTCAGACAAATTATTGAGGAAACTACTAAGCAATCAAAATTAGAAAATGCTACTCACTGCCCCCATTGAGCTATATAAAAGTGCATGACAATATGTAAAATATAAATTAAAATTTAATTTTTTTTTGCATTATTTGGTTATTAACAAATGCTCAATGAACAATCATTAGCAAAACGTAACGAAATTTCATACACACTCATACAGTGTCTTTTACACCGGTCAGCTTTATCAATCCCTTTGTTTCAACCTCAAATAGGTTTCTACACCTTTTGAGGGCACGTCTTTTGAGGGCTCGATATCTACATCCATGTATATTTTTTTTTGGGCAGCCTATATACACACTCATACAGTGTCTTTTACACCGGTCAGCTTTATCAATCCCTTTGTTTCAACCTCAAATAGGTTTCTACACCTTTTGAGGGCACGACTTTTGAGGGCTCGATATCTACATCCATGTATATTTTTTTGGGCAGCCTATATACACACTCACACAGTGTCCTGCTACAACGGTCCGACATGACCCCATAAACTGTCTTCTACATCTGACACGACCACACAGTGTCTGCTTCAACGGTCCGACATGACCCCGTAAACTGTCTGCTACAACGGTCTGACACGACCATACCGTGTCTCCTATCCTGTTTTATTTTATTTATCAGTTTATTTTTTTCTGTTTTGTAACTCTCTCCAAACTCAAGTTGGTTTGTGTCTAACCTCCTTGAGTTTGAGGGGGGCTGTTAATGTACACCTCCTACACCACTAAAACCTACATCTACCACTACACACCTCCACTACTCCTCACCCACTCCACCTACCACCTCCACTTTACCTACTACCACCACCCACTCTACACCTACTACTCCCAAAACCTCTCTATATATAGGACTTGTAATATACAGATAAAAATATCAATACATCAATCAATACAATCAATAATAATACATCAGTTATTTTACAGGGGCCATACTGTGTCGCATTATTCTGTATAAAATTTACATCTGTTAACATTTTCATCAATTGAATTATTAAAAAAATATATCATAAAATACAATCATATTCTTGATATATAATACCCTCCACTATTTCTTTTCTTTTTTTAATTTGTTATATAAAATTATACATAATACAATTTCTAATGCACATTAAACAACAAAAATTGGAGCGCAATTATCAAAAAACAGGGGAGTAGGAATAGTAATCTCTCAATTTTTATTTTTTTTTTAATTTATAAAATTTTATTGATAGATGGATACTGCATCGAATACACAACAGCATAGAAGTACAAAAAAACTTCCTCCATTGCATCAAAACAAAGCTAGAAAACACAAAAATGGTTGTTTGGTTCCAACCACTTTCAGTTTACTCATACATACATACATCTGCTGCTGCTGCTGCTGCTGCTGGCTACCTATGGGGATCATCAGTTTGTATACACACACACATATATTCTTTTCTTTTTTTAATTTGTTATATAAAATTATACATAATACAATTTCTAATGCACATTAAACAACAAAAATTGGAGCGCAATTATCAAAAAACAGGGGAGTAGGAATAGTAATCTCTCAATTTTATTTTATTTTTTTTTAATTTATAAAATTTTATTGATAGATAGATACTGCATCAAATACACAACAGCATAGAAGTACAAAAAAACTTCCTCCATTGCATGAAAACAAAGCTAGAAAACACAAAAATGGTTGTTTGGTTCCAACCACTTTCAGTTTACTCATACATACATACATCTGCTGCTGCTGCTGGCTACCTATGGGGATCATCAGTTTGTATACACACACACATATATATATATATTTTTGTTAATGAAATAATTGCACATTTTTATGACCGTGTAGATGATAAAATTTGTACAATTATTTTAAGTTTTGTTAACGAGTATCTTAAAACTCGTTAAAAAGATCATATATATGTCATTCTATTCACCATCTAAGCTTGGCTGGAAAGTACTGCAAAAGAAGATAAAAAAGAGATTGACAAAAAGTCATACAAATTTTTTTTTTTTAAAAAAAAAAAACCATAAAAAATTTGAGGAATATATTGAACCTTTTCAATGAGGGAGAGATAGTAAGGCTTGACTTTTTCAACATCGACTCTGACCTTGCTCTTGCTGTAGAGATCATACTTGCTGCACCAACACAAAAGCAAGCAACACTGGCCATTTTTAGTACTTGTTTGGTATGTAATGGAGATTTATTTTGTTTGGGGCCTCTATGCAAAGATTGGCTAATGAAGCCAAATCATAAGTTTATAGATTGAAATTGAACATTAATGCTAGCTTTGGATCTTGGATTTGTAGAAGGGAAAATGCAAACAAAAATAAAATGAAGCAAGAGACTTAATATTCTCTCTCAAAAAGTTTGGTTGGATTAGAAAGGTGAGAAGAAAATGAAGTATCTGTAAAATATATATACATATATATATAAAATCCAATTTTTGAGTAATGCTAGTGTGATTGCATTTGTTAGATGTCACAAACGGTTATCTTTTCAGTGCTATACATGACATTAATAACATTATTTTATGAGACTCAAAATTGTATATTTAAAAATTAAAAACACCTAATATTTTATGAAATCCTTCAAATAATGTAATTTATAATGTCATATAAAATATCTTAAATAATACTTAAGTGTGATCTCTTGATATTATACAAGTAACTTCATTTTCATTTTACTTGTTTTTCCCTTGACGAATTTGTTTTGAATTCTGTTACAATCATTAAATTGAACATAGATTAGACAAGATTTTTGTAAGGTTTATTAATGAAATTCATTTAAAAAAATCAGTTTATATAAATTCAATGTCTGATTCAGTAATCGAATTTTGTATTAGTTTGTGTTTGGAGGGAGGGACTTACTTGAAGATTTTCAACCACTTGAGATTTTCTGTGTCCTCATCATTCATCAGATAGGAGTATGCACCACTTGTGTGCAATGCTGCATAAACAAAAGACACCATTACATTCCAATCACTCAAGAGCTTTGATTATGCACCCAAAAAATATAAATAAATATTTTATGAAACACATAATTAAGAGAATTAATTAATGAGTGAAGCATACGATAGAAGGAGTGGAATCTGATGATGAAGAACGCTGCAGATGGAAGAGTTGACTTGTTTTCCTTCATCACCTGCCCAAATATATATCTCAAAATTATATGCAAGTCTTGTTTGTTTTCACCTAAAAAACAAGTTTAACTTACGTAAATATTTTTAAAAATGGTGTTTGTCTATATATATTTTTTAAATCGTTGGCGAAACAAGGGTTTATGAAGAGGGCATACAGTGTACATGTAGTCGTCGTGACCCCAGGAAATGGTGACATTCTCAAGCCCACAGTTCTCCTTGTATACTCCCAACTTTGTGCTGTAAACTGGATGTTTAAAGTCTGGGTTCTGCTCAAAGTACTGCATCACCAATTGAATGATTATCAATATATATATGCTTTCAATTTTGTTACGAATAGAGAAATTGAACATGGAATCGAATACAGAATACATATAAATGGATAAAATTTTTCAAATTTTATTAGTGAAATCAACTTTTAAAAAATCTTGTCCATCCATTTGCAATTTGCGTTCAGTGATATTTCAGTATTCTTAGATTTATTATTATATACTTTTCATGGCTAATACTCAAGTAGGGTTGTGATTCATGTTCAAGTTGCCAGAATCTCTACAAAAGTGAGGATAAACAGTATGAAAATAATTTTGAAAGTAAAATATACGAAAATCTCTACACCAAATTTTGAATATATACCATGTACTTCATTTTTGATATATTTTTTAAATAAAATTTTTGAGTAAATACTTTTTTCTTGTGAACAAAACTGTTTTAGGTTTGGTAAATATTTTTTATTAATTTTTTTTAGTTAATTTTAGTTTTTCAAGTCTTACTTGACTAGAAGACACTAATAACTTACTTGGCTTATGCTAAACTTGAGAGACATAAAATGAAAAAAAACGTTAGAACATTAATATAACTTTGACATATGTTCTATTTATCTATATATTTTTAACACACTTTTACACACTTTTAACCACTGTCATTAGCATTTTGTATTTTACTTTTAAAACCAAACCAAGTCTTGGACTAGCTTCTTTACCCGCGCTCGTCCAGAAAAACGCGGAAACCTTTGCCCATTTTTCACCGCACCCAGGCGTCGATGCGGCGCCCCTTGCTCACTTTTCGAAACACCCGGAGGCAGGCGCAACGCGTCACTTGAGGGGAACGACCTAGCATTTAAACGATTCAAAGTAGGATTCATTTTCATAAGGGATCCGAGCGGCTTTTTACGTGTTGGCTGTCGGTTACCTACCACACAACCCTCCTTCTTAACCCGGGCTTGGGACCGGCGGAGTTGTTAACAACCCCGGCAGAGTTATTTTACTTTTAAAAAATGGACCAAATTAAAAAATATATATAAATATATTATTTTTACGTGTGCAAAGCCAAAAAAGCAAAAATCTTTGATATTAAATGATTTATTTTTATTAAAGACAAAAAATATTATTAAACAACAATTTTTTTTTTTTTTTTTGAAAAAAAGGATATTTGTAAAGGCTTCAATTTGATTAGATTGGTGGGCTTCTTGACACATAGACAATGAAGGGGTAGGGGTGTACCTTATGATAGACAATGGACTCATCAAAAGCACATCCAAGTGGGTAGGTATCACCTATTAATATCATCATGAACTAAAAGTTGTCAAAAATTCAATCCATACCATCGAATGGAATGGCCTCCAATATTAAAATCCCAAACATCATTAAACACTACTTACCAACAACACACCATTGTGGCTCAGCTCCAAACTTGGGGTGCAGCAAAACCTTGCCCAGATCTGTATATGAACATATATGGACTATAAGTTTTAAATTGAAGTATATATTATTTTGTCTGTGTTTGAATTATTATTATTTTTTTTTGATAACCGACTATTCGGGCCAGTATTTTTTTAGGACGTGTATCTCGACTAATCTCGAAACTCTGAGCCGAACGAACAGTTATTAATAGTGATAGCATTGTGGAGATTACCGTGAATGAGTGCAGTGAGGTGCAACCAATCTTGATCGGGATAGTCCCTCCTAATAGCTTCAGCGGATTGAAGAAGATGCTCAATCTGGGGTTCATCAAGATCGGGATCACTCTCATCCACTGTTTCATTCAAAAGCTCGCAGCATTCCCATATGCTCATTTTTGCCCTGTTTAGTTTCTCAAACTCCTCTTTCTTCTTGGTTACCTTCTCTTTCCGTCATCATCATCATTATAAATCTATCAGATGTAGCCACTCATACACTTTGTTTTTGTTTTTGTTTGTTTGTTTATTTTTTTTTTAAAAAAAAACACTTTTAGATCCTACTAGATTTTTTCCAATAAAAAAAAATCATTCTAGATTTGACGGAGGACTAAAAATAAAAAATTTAAGAAAAAAATGATTTTTTTAATTGTTGCCTAGCAAAGACTTACAATGAATGTCGTCACATTTTGAGTTTTTATGCAAATTTTCATTGCACCTTTTAGCATTACTGTTTAATAATGTGTAATGATGAAAGTTATTCAATGTCATTTGTGATTATATCACAAATGAATCTCTATAATGTTGCACATATTTTTGGTGAAAATTTTATTTATGACATAGTGTTGTCAATGGAAGAAAGAAAAAAAAAAAAGAAACTTACAAATTCGTAAGTCTGATTGATGTGGTTAGTCTTGTAGAAATTTTCCACACCAGCTCTTCTCTCACTCTCCTTGTCATAGTCTCTGTAAAAATTATGTTTATATTACACCATTTGATAATTAAATATATCTTTTCTTTTCTTTTTTTCTCTTTAAAGAAATAATCAATAGAGAGAGAGAGAGAGAGGAATGACCTGAAAGAATGGCCGAAAGCATTGCTGTCTGGAGCATTGAAGCCCTCATCTTTGTTTGTTTCCACTAATAAATTCCACCATGAACAAAGAGATCAAAACATTTTAGTTTCGGTGAAAACAAAAAATTTGTTTATGAATATATTAAGAGTTTCAAATGTCCGTTGTTATTCATTGTATCACCTACTACGTACTAAGATTTTATATTTTTAAAGATAAATTATACTTGGTTTTTGGTCTTTGAAGTTTATTTATTTATTTATTTATTTATTTTAAACTTTAATTTGGCGTTCATGTTTTAAGTTTTTTTCAGTTTATTTTAAAAGTTATCTTATGCCCAAAATTAGACAAAAAATAATACATTGACAGTTATGTTATGTGATGTAAAAATATTTTATTATATATAACTCATACTCTTAACAAAAAATTCAAATTTAAGTATAATAATATATATTTTTTATGTCATCTGACAACCAACATGGTATTTTCTAACTAATTTTTAATAGAAATTAGTTTTAAAAGTAAATTGGAATACTTAAAATATGACGCCAAAGTGGGGAGAAATTTTTTTTAAGAGTCAAATGAGAAAATAAAGAAAACAATGTATAATTTATTGTATTTTTAATATCATTATTTATTTATCAACTGATTTTGTTGGATATATGATTGTTTATCTCTGTACCTGCAACAGCTCCAGCCATCTTGATTGAGAATGGAAGAGGAGAGAGAGAGATAGAGAGAGAGTCTTTAGAAGAGAGAGAAAGAGAGATTTCTATATATGTTATGCAGAGGGAAGCTGCATGGAAGGGATGCACATTGCTATGAGGAGAACAAAGGACAAGGGAACTGAATTTATAATTTGTCTTGGGGTGAATGTGTGAAGTTGAGAGGTTTTATCATGTAATAACCTAAAATAGAAAATTAACTAATTTTCACTTATTTTTATCATGTCATCCAATGAATGATATCTTATCCAATCCAAAAACTAAGGAAATTTTTTGTAATTACTAAAATATTTTTTGGTTGAGAAGTTGGTAGTTTGGGTCTCACAATCCCAAATATTCAGAATATCGCGCTAGAAGTGGATCATGAGAATGGTGTCTTGGAATCAGTCAGGGAAGGAACTAAGAATAGATTAGATCTCATTAAATGATAAATTTAATTTGATCGAGCTAAGTTGATTGGCTAGTAAAAATAATTTAATTATTTCATTGTGATTTTAAAACAAAACAAACTCAGCCTCTGTTTGGCAAGATGGTTTTCAGGCTTTTTTGGCTATTTTAGCCACAAAAAACAAAATAGGCTATTTTAGCCATAACAAACAAAACATCACATCCAACCTATAATCATTACATTCTTCTCTCACAAAAAAAGTCAAAAAAGTCAAAAAGCCAAAAAGCCCTTCCCAAACCAAGCTTTTTAGCCCAGGCTAAAATAGCCAAAAAAGCCAAAAAGCCAACCTACTTCCCAAACCAAGCCTCAATCGGCCAACAAAATTTTTAGATTGGCCTGAATAAGAAAATATTATCTTCAATTTAAATATATATTTAAACTATGAAAATGCCAAATCAATTTGTTTAAGAATGATGTAATAATCACATATGTGTACACAATGATTACTATGTTTTTAAGTTAAAGGATCACAACAAACCATATTATTATAGAATTTTTATGTTTGTGTATCACTATTCTTTCAACTATTTTATATTTTTCAAGTGGTCAAAGTTTAAAACAAAATTTTAAAGAGGAATATTAAAGACTCATAATTTAGATTCTAAATTCATCCACATTGACATGCAATGGAGAAGCTCTCGTGATTGAATTTATAACAAATTAAAATTTGACATGTACTTTGTTATGTGAATGTAAGTAAATTAAGCTATATTTGAATGACATTAATCTTGAGGGGAATGAAAATGATTCCGGATCTCTATAATTCCAGCATTTGGAATGAATTAGAATGAGAAGTGATTCCTGATCATCTATTTCAACTGGAATCACATTCTCAAGTTATGTAAAAATTTGATTATGTCACTTTCCCTTGAGCATCTCACATTCTTGAAAGAATATTTACCAAGAGTAAAAATAATAATTGAGCTCGTAATATTTAAAATTTCGTTATTTTCTCATTAAGGATTCCTAACAAAATCAATTGCTTTAATAACATTGACACAGTAATGATTTTGTCATTCCTCCTCAAGATTTTTGTCATTCAAACATAATTTATAAATGACTTTTTAAGAGTTTCAATCCAAATTTAAAATTAATTTTCTGTTGACCCAATTAAATATTAGTACGAATATTACTGACCTGACTACACTTTTATAAGACCGTCAATGGATCACATTGATGAGTTTATTCATGCATCAATGGATGAACACAAGAATTGCTTTAAGAAGACAATCCAGAAGGTTAGATCCTGCTCCATAATACCCATTTCATAAAATTAAATTTCAGTTTTTTTTAACTGAAGTTTTGGAAGTACATGCTTAAACCATTTTTGTTTGGCAAAACTTCATTGGTTCTCAGTTTATTTTTGCTTTTTCAACCCACAGAACTCAAAATAAGCTCAAAATGCTCAAGTCTGGGTACTCTGTATATTCTTCATTGTTTGATGCTGATTAATATCAATTGAGTTGATTTTCAGATGTATGGAATGTCAAAAATAGTTGCGGAAAGGAGTTCTGCCACCGAGGAAGTTGAAAGTTCTTTGCCCCTTCAAACTGTCGTATGATCTTTTGATGACAGCTTAATATGTTTGTGTATTAGAACACATCTCATTTTCTTGGAAGTTATGAAATTACAATACTTAGCGGGTATGGCTTTCTGAGATTGTTGTTAGGTTTTCAATTTGATCATTTAGACCAGTATAGAGAATTAAATGCACTTTGGAACAATGTTTTCATTTACCAGGTGCCCAATAGAACCTGTATGAACTGAGGGGGCCCTTTCATTATCAGCAATTGATCTTTTTCTACATGATAAAGAGAAATGTGTCCCAGCATCAGTTGACCATTCTTATGCACTTTTAATTGAACGATTTGGGATCAAGTATTGTCGAAGACAAAGATTAATTGAACGATTTGGGGGTAAGCATTGTCAAATTGAACAATTTGGGATCAAGTATTGTCGAAGACAAAGATTAATTGAACAATTTGGGGGTAAGCATTGTCGAAGACAAAGATTGATTATTTATATCGTATTAGAGGTTCTTTTTTAAGTTGTTTATTTATTTCTTATATTGATATTGTGGTTATTGGTTTAAACTTGCGAATATGTGTTAAAGTTTCTTAAATAGACGATCATCTAGTTTAATATTGTACTCTTTGATCTCTAGTTTTAAATATTGCTTCCCTTGGAGGACAATTTTCAAGAGAAAAACATGAAGGGAAAAAAAATTACCTTCTCACTAATAATTACAATAGAAACATATAAACTTAATAAAAAGCTGCACATAATGCAATATTGGCAACACTATATGCATCCTAGTATAAGCCGCGCATTATGTGAAAAATTTCTGTGTTTTGTAGCATTGTTAAAAAAAGGAAACATAAACCTCATGCATGAATTACTAGACAATTCATGCCAAGTTGTGCGTGAATACCATTTCCTCTTAAAAAAAAAAGTTGGTCGATAAAAAATAAAAAAAAACAAGAGCATGTAACGGAAGCCAAAATCATCATTGCGTCATTTAAAGATCTTTCCTCTATTGTTGAATGCTTAACATTACAGGCAAATTACATGGTTCAGTTTAATCCCACAAATTGTTCTGCCTAAAAAGGAAATAAAAATTTCTTTGAATCAAATTACCGCCATTCTTGAGGTGTCACACACGTGCTTTGAGCGAATTCCTCTTCCTTCTCTGTATAACATAGTAAAAAGCGAAACAAAATCGTGATAAAAAGAAATCAGTGACTCATTATAACCACAATCCTCCACTGGATGTTAGCAACAAATGTAATCTCCACAATGGAGTCATTTTGCAATGAGCGATAAATCAAATGGGCACAAAGTGAGTCTAATCTAAGCACAATTTGCTTTATGTTTATTTATATGCACACACTAGCTTGATGTTGCCTCATTACCAGTCTCATAAAATTGGACTCAACCCAAGAAAAAATTGGAACATTGTCAACCATGAATTCCTATGACCGACCAATACAAATCCAGTCTTGTAGAATTCACACTAGAGTCTGACAATGCAATAGAGTCCTTTAAAAATTTCAAAAACACAGCTACACATTCTTCCTTTTTCTTAGTCATGCCACAGTGCCCTAGGTTCCTAACCTTTTTTCAGTTGAATACTGATACCTACAAATGCACACAATGATACCTAAAAATTCAATTATGTGGAATTTATTATATGTAGGGCACAAATTCATATCTAAAATGATTCTCTAATTCAGTTGTTTCTAAAAACAAGGGAGAGACAATATGAATACTGCTAGCTAATAGAGAGACAACACAAAACTGCTAGCTAACTATGGAAAAAACAGAGCATGGAAAGTATCATTTCCATTTGGTTTCCACAGACCAACTTATTCGCTAAAGAATTACCTAAACAGCATTACTCCTTGTTCAGGACTTTGGGAACTTTGATAAATGGTTCCTCATAGCTTGGAACAGCGGCTATCATGGCATCCCTGTCAAAGAACAAAGCTGAACTTAGATTGAATGAATTACTGCTTGTTTATCAAACATCATAGTACAAAGCTACAATCAAGGAGTAAATAATTGAAACCCCTTTACCTGTTCTCAAATGTTTCAGGCATATCATCACGCAAATTTTCACCTTCAGTATCTACAGATGCAGTTGAGAATTTTAGCAACATCCAATCAAAAACTATCCATTTAGCTACACTACACTTAAAGGAAACTCCCAATACTAGCTTATGCGCAAACCATTGTAAAGATACATAAAAGACATGGTTGCCTGTCCATGTGAGTAAACAAAATCAGGAACATATTTCACAGAGGATCAATGGGTTAATCAGCGACATGAAAATGCATTATGTAATGGGCAATGAATTTTGTGTGCTCAAAATAACTTTTTCTTTTGGGCAATACCTAAACAACAGAAACCAAGAATCAGGAATTACAAAATTATATACGACTTATCTTGAATAATTATAATAATGTCTGCAATGCCTTAGTGACCTAATCGGTCTCTTTGTTGGCTTTGTTAGGAAAGGGAAAAAACTGGTCTTATGGATCCTCTCATGTTTCAGTGCATTTGTAATCATATACAGAAAGTAGAAAGTATTTACATGACCAAATAATTCATCATGCCACAACATCAAGTTCTCATTGAAGTGTTCCACCCACCTGCCCCAATGGCTGGCTGAATACTTTGGAGATCAACTGCTTGAAGTTGTCCAAACCTATTATCAAACAAAATGCAGTGTGAAAACATAAGCACATAGAAATTCCCTTTCATCAAAATTGCAAAATAGACCCAAAAAGTTTTCATGGATAGGGTTGAATATAGTAAAATAGGAAGCGTAAAAAATCATGCGGTTCATCATATCAAAACAGCTGCCTGCCAACGTATTGCTTTCCATGGAAAATAGAAATTTAAAAGAAATTAAGTACAACACTGTACACATTATCAAAGCAATGATGTTGTGTTGGGTAGGTGATATTGTTTAAATCTCCATTTGAGCCTCCACATAAAGCACAAACAAATCATGAATCAGGGTAACAATTCCAAAACCAAAGAAAAAAGAAAATAAATAAGAAAAGAAGAAAAATAGTTGCAGTTCAAAGAAATCTGACAAATGCACAAGTCTAACCAGACAATAAAAGAATCAACTCCTAGGTTTGCACAAACTTTCCCATTATAACAGTTTGGCACTCAACAGATTCCTCTTGACATTGTGTGAAAATATGGATAAAATACACCAATCATCTCCAAGTTTCAATTTGTCCCTAAAAATTTCAATTTGAGTGAAATTAACCCAATTTGAGATGGTCATCTAAATCATTTACAGAATCATACTAAAATTCACCTATGGTCCTTAAAATATGCATTGCGTCACTCTGGCCTTCAAAGTTTTTCCTTTTTTTAAGTTCATCTCTAAACACTGTAAAGCTGTGTACTTCTTCTCCATCAGTGTTTAGGGACAAAATTAACAAAATTAAAAACTTTGGAAACCAAAGTAACATGGAACACATACTTTAAATAATGTAAATTTATTTTATTGCCATTCTGGTAATGATTTGGGTGGTTCATTTGTAATTGGACCAATTTGACTTAAATTGAAAACTATATGGACGAAACTACACCAAATTGAATGGTTTGAATAATGTGAAAATACTTATGACTTGTACTCCTTATTTGAATTTAGCTAAGCCAAATTATATGGTTTGAATTTCATAGTCTATAACCAGAGAAACAACATATGAATCTGCCACATCTACTTGAGTTCACAAGACTCAAATTTGATTAAAGTTGTTCATATATAACATTCAAAGGCACAAAACAAACACACATGTAATCACAAAAACACTTTCAATTCAACCACACCAGATACAGAGGGGTTACCAATCTACCACTTGTTGAATTTTTGGAGCAAACTCTTCAACCTGCATATTAAAACACCATGTGAACAACATATGAAGATATATATATATATATATATAAATTCTATGTAAAATTAAAATGGGTATTATGATATAGGACCATACTTCATCTGGGGTGAGAGAGATGCGAGCAGTTTCGGCCAAACGAGGCAAATCAGGGGGGTGAATTGTAGACCGAACCGAGTAGCTTCGGATCCTCCTCTTCTCCGGAATAAGGGCTTCTGATAAAAAGCGGCCTTTGAAATACAAGTCCTTCGTCGATGTTGTTGGTCTGAGAAGAAGCAAAGCTCTGCTTCCCATATTAATGGTGGTTTGGAGAAGTAGCAACTCACAGCACCCCATTTCTCCCTACTTCTCCTATCTATGATGGCAACGGATAACTTATCCAGTGGATACCCATGAGACCCGACCTAAATATATGGAGTTTCTCCATTTTTTCTACCCGTTGGGTCGGGTAGGTGATATTGGTTAAATCCCCATCAGGGATGGGTCGGGGATGGATACCCGCCCATTTTCCCATATCCCTGCCTACAGCTAGGTTTTTCATTCTCACTCTCTCTCATTCTCTCACTCCAACATAGGCGATTCGTGACGGCGACGATCTAGCGGCGGCGATTTCGTGGGCGCTTGCCACGTTAGTTCTCTCTCTCATTCTCTCGTTTCTCTTTCTCTTGTGCAAAATCGATTATAATCCATGTCTAGAAACTCCAAATTTCTCAGATTCTTCAAGCTTTCTGGGATTTTCTCGGAAAATCGATTTGAGCTGAGGTCGATCTTCAAAAGCTCTGTTGATCCTCCGATTGGTTCCGGGACTTTTCCTTCGAACTCATTTTGGCGGAGATCGAGAGGCTTGGGTGAGTCTGCTTTGGCTATGTTGGTAATGCTGTGAATTTAGGGGCATTTTCCTAAATAAGTCAAAATACTAAATTAATTCTCAAACTAAGCCTAGTTTTGAAAGAATTCTTAAAATAGGCTAAATCGTGGTTCACAACCACGATTTTAACATATATACGCCTGTCTCGCGTGAAATTTGAGAAGTCTTAAAATCGTGGTTACAAAACGTGCTTTTGATTAAGAAATCGCGGTTACAAAATGCGCTTTTAATTATTTTTTTTCTTCTGAACTCGCTGTTCTAAATCACATTTTTATCCAAAAAAAAATTTCTTCTGAACTCGCTATTTTAAACCACAGTTTTAGCCAAAATGTAGAAACGTGTTTTGAAAACACGTTTTCAACACAAAACCACGCTCGGCTTTCAATTCATCAAACACACACAAACACTCTCTCCCACTAACAACCTCACGCACAAACATCACTCACACTCAAAATAGAAAACAAATGGTCAGTTTATTATGCAAGTTTACCAGCAAGAATAGCTACTAGAGAATTAAGAATAAGAAGAACTTTAGGAATAGGACCTAGAATAATTTTTACATTTTATAAGCTCAAAGAAAAATGTATAGAAGTTAAAATACAGAAAGACTTGAAAAAACAAAGTTACGGCTTTTGTAGTAGCGTAATATATACTCCTCAGCAATATGAAGATGAACATAATAGGAAAAAATACAAAAAATATGGAAAATATAGAAAAGAGAAATATTGGAAGAAAAATTATAGAAAACCATGGAAAAAACAAAAATTCATTAGAAAAAGTAGAACTTTTAATAGGTCAAATTATAAGAAATTACCCAGAGAAGAAAAAGATAAGAGAAAACAAAAATATGTTAGAAAACCTAGCAGTAAAAAATGCAATTGTTTTATATGTGGAGAACCCAATCATTTTGCAAAGAACTGCTCAAAAAGACAAAGACCAAATACTAATAAACAGATAGAAAGACTGCATATTATAGAAGACTTAGAAGAAGATATAGTTAGCATAACTAGTGATGATTCAGAAATATATAGTATAGTTAGCGATTATGAATATCAAATAGAAGCCATAAGTTCAGATAGTGATTCAGAAAGTGATACTAATATAGATAATCTTTTAGGACAACTCAACCAAGAAATAGGACTAACACCTTCCCAAGAAACTTTCTTTATGATGGAGTGTAATCCAGATACGGAATGTTAGCATAACTTTCAAATAGGATTAGGATTTGATACCACTAGATGCAGCTATTGTAATTGGTTTCCAGCCAAAGATAAACGAGCTCAATGTTTATTATGCAGCATAACTTATTGTGTAGTCTGTCTAAAAAAATTAAATATGACACATAAGATAGCCTTAGGAAATACTAAGGAAGATTATAGTCTAGCATAACTGTAGAATTAGTCAGATAATTCTCAGCCCAATTTCAAAATAGTGGTAAACCACTAACTCAACCCCACCCAAAAAATTGGTATCAGAGCAGTGTTCAGTTTTAGGACAGTTTAAATTAGTTTATGCATTTTGCTTATGGTAATAGAGTAGTTTTTATTTTTGGAGATTTTAGTTATAAATTTCATATTATAGTAGCTTGTAATAATTTTATTGTAGGAGTTAATTTTGTATATGAAAAAAGTAGAGTATCTAGATTTAGAACTCAGCAGCCATAACCGTCGCTTTAGCATAAATAAAAATAATTTTCGTTGTAATTTTGAAGAAACTTTTACACATCAGCTTCATAGTGAACATAATCCTCAGCTAAATAGTATCATAGATTATCAGATTAATTTTGCAGAAAATATTAAAAAGGACATAGATAAAATTAGTAATCTTTTTATTTCATCTATAGATCATCTCCGTAATAATCGTAGTATAATTAAAGATCAAGATAAAAAATTAGATTATATCCATATACTAATTTTTTTTTACATCATATTTTAATTAAAAAATTAAAAAATTACTAAAAAAAAATATATTTCGAAATGAGGTCTTAATATATATATATATTTTTTTTATTTAAGAAATAGCTTGACAAACACTACCAAAAAACTTCTCAACACGTAGAGTGGGGGCGATAAACTTGGATAGGTTAGGGTGAACACAATACAAGTGTACTTGACGTTAGATGATATTTTATTATTATTATTATTATTATCTTCTGATGTTTTTTGAAATTTCCGAACAGTGTATTGATATCAATAATTTTGAAGATTAAAGTTTGTCTCCACATGCACACACAAATTAGACTTACTTTTTTTAATGAAAAATACAGCATTAATTTATATATACTTAGACTACATCAACTGAGAAAGAGTTATATTGAACTGGTTTCTGTATTAGCTTTCAATGAAGACTGATATGAATGAAGAAAGCAGAGGGTCTTATCCGCATGTAACATAATGAAGGTAACAGTGTTTGAAGAAGTGATGTTCAATAACGATAACCCAAAAATGTGTCATTTGTTTAAGAATCAAGACTGCCTGTGAGGAGTGTTTTTTGGAAGAGAGATGGAGACATTTTTTTCACTATTAACAAATCAATAGGTAATTCAATTTTCTTCAAATCAATAGGTATTTCACAGATGGAGATCGTCTCCAGCATTGACTCACAAATGACAGAACCCATTCAGATCATGTGTTTTCCTTATTCATTGACAGACCATTTCATAACTCATCAATAGGTAATTGACATATGATAAATGAAGTTTATCATGACAGTGATAAGTAATCAAATGAATTTTGTAACAGAAATTGATATTCATTCATAGAATTGATGTCATCAGTCAGCAGTTGAATGCCATAAATGTGAAATTGCGATCTGAAATTGATAATTTGCAATGTGACTTCTAAGAAGAAAAAAATTACAGAACAGACTGTTTTGAACAGAACAGGTGCCAAGAACAGAACAGGTTGAATATGAATATGACTGTTTTTTTTACCATGGGTTGATCTACATGAAAATATAAGAGCATATACATATATCTGCCTTCAAACCGAACAGATTTATATATAAGAACAGATATATATCTGCCCGAAATATGTGAAATGTAACCGTAATGAACCCAAACCGAACAGATTTTATAGATTTTCATATAAGAACATATATATATATATATTAAATTATATATATATATATTGAGTGTGAGTGATGTTTGTGCGTGGGGTTGTCAGAGGGAGAGAGAGTGTTTGTGTGTGTTTGATGAATTGAAAGCTGAGCGTGGTTTTGCGTTAAAAACGTGTTTTCAAAACATGTTTCTACATTTTGGCTAAAATCGTGGTTTAGAACAGCAAGTTCAGAAGAAAAAAAAAAAATAATTAAAAGCGCTTTTTCTAACCGCGATTTCTTAATTAAAAGTGCGTTTTGTAACCACGATTTTAAGATTTCCCAAACTTCACGCGAGACAGGCGTATATATGTTGAAATCGTGGTTGTGAACCACGATTTAGCTTATTTTGGGAATTCTTTCAAAACTAGGCTTAGTTTGAGAATTGATTTAGTATTTTGACTTATTTATGGAAATGCCCCTTGAATTTACATGTCTTGTTTGAATCGTACTTTTTTTTAGTATTTTAATTTGATTGATGTTACTGTATAGGACAGAATTTGACTTAGGGCAGTTTTGGAAGAAGTTAAAAAAGTCGTTTTTGTTGCTTTTTAATTTTTTTGGTTAAAAAAATTAGAAAAATTTCTTTTCACACACTCACATATTTCAGTGTACATATTTAATAAAATTTTATATTAATGACAATGATATTTTAAAGTAAAATGACTATAATAAATATTAAAATCCTTACCAACCCATCTGATTTTTTCTCTTCTCTCTCCTTCTACCAACACCAACAATAAACAAAATCACAAACTCTTTTGTTTTTTTTCTCCTCTCTCTCTTTAGAATTAATTCAATTTATTTCGGTTACGAATCTAATAAAGAATAGCATAGAGGAAGACGATCTTAAATGGTTCGTCGTCAACAATAACCAGACCAACTCTATTTGAAAAACAAGTGCCGAATGATGAAAATTTAATTCTCTAGTGATTTGAGAGGCTTTTGTGGCTTGTCATTGTTTTCATGGGTAAACAAAATCAATATGTAACCTAAACTCAACAAAACATAGAAACAGTAAGCTTTGAATATTTAGAGGTTCGGTTTCCTTCTTGGCTGCCTAACACAATCTCCGATTAAAAGTAACTGAATGTACTTTTGAGTATGCTAGGGGCCAGTTATTTGAAGTTTGATATGCTATGATGCATAATGAACCTAGAAATTACAATAAGAATTGTTTGGGTTTGTTTGAACTTTCTCAAAAAAAAAGTACCAATTTATTATAGAGACAAAAAAATTCATAATTAAATCTAGCATAGAATGTCCACAAATGGCTATTTTGAGAAGATGGTTATAATCAGTTTTTTAATTAAAAACTGCTTATAAGCTATTTATAAGCAGTTTTTTTGTGAGAGATATTATAACCCACTTCCCAAAAGGAGCCAAAGTTATCTATACCACTGTATCAAGCACAAACACACATATATAGTTATATATGTGGATTTGAGAAAACAAATCCAGAAGGAAAATTTAAAATCTAATCAATTGGAGTGAGTGACCTACAGAGAAATCATAAGTGATGAATTTAGAATTAGTAAACAGATCGTGGAGTTGGGTGGAAAGTATGTGTATAATATTTGATGTGGTGTATGGAATGATACAAATAATATCTAATCAAATTTATAAGTGTGTGCATTGAGAAATGATGTACACTGAGTTAAGTAAGTGTGTGAAAACAAAATTTCTCAAAAAAGTCAATTTTTTTAGCTAAAGAAGTTAGCTTTTTTGCCAAAAAAGTCACAAAAAAAGTCAAAAAATCAAAAAGTCAACTTTTTATCAACTTCCCAAAATACCACTTAGGCCTCATTTAGAAACAAGTTTTTTTAGTAACTTTTTGACTAAAATGTGATATTGGTTAAATCTGTATCAGGGATGGGTTGGGGATGGGTACCCGCCCATTTCCCCATATACAGCTAGGTTTTTCATTCTCACTCTGTCTCATTCTCTCACTCCAACATAGGTGATTTGTGACGGCGACGACCTAGTGGCGGCGATTTCCGTCGGCGCTTGCCACGGTAGTTCTCCCTTTCATTCTCTCGTTTCTCTTTCTCTTGTGCAAAATCGATTATAAGCCATGTCTAGAAACTCCAAATTTCTCAAATTCTTCAAGCTTTCTGGGATTTTCCCAAAAAATCGATTTGAGCTGAGGTGGATCTTCAAAAGCTCTGTTGATCCTCCGATTGATTCCGGGACTTTTCCTTCAAACTCATTGTGGCAGAGATTGAGAAGCTTGGGTGAGTCTGCTTTGGCTATGTTGGTAATGCTTTGAATTAACATGTCTTGTTTGAATCGCACTTTTTTTTTTTTAATATTTTAATTTGATTGATGTTACTATGTGGGACAGAATTTGACTTAGGGCATGCGTTAAAATGATGCGCTAAAGTGTGTTATATGACCAAAAGTATTAAAAGTGAGACTTAAAAATATGTGTTAAGAGTTTGTTAATTTAGTGGGTGAATAGTAAATAAATGGTGGTACAATGGATGTGTTAAGGGGTATGTTAAGGTGTATGTTAAATATATATATATATATATGTGTGTGTGTGTAAATAATAAATAAAATAAATAAATAATTTAGTTTAATCAAAAATTTCAAGCCCAAAATTAAATTTCAAGTCCAAAAAAAACATCCCAACAAGTTTAAAAAAAAAAAAAAATTACCGTTGACCGGTCAACCGGTAAGACCAAAAAACAAAGTAACAGCTCTCTCCTTCGCTGGCTAGAAGCCTCGTTGTAATTAACAAACAAATTAACAGCTGACACTAATAACTGACACTAATACATCCCTTAGCAGCTCCATTGGGGCATCATTTGAGCCATTCAGTAGCTAAAATATTAGCAGCTTACACTAACACGTCCCTTAACAGTTCCATTGTAGATGCTCTTAGGGCATTTTGGAAGAAGTAAAAAAAGTCATTTTTTTGTTTTTTAATTTTTTTAGTCAAAAAAAATCGGGATATTTTATTTCCACACACCCATATACCTCAGTGCACACACTTAATGAAACTGTATATTAATGACAATAATACCTTAAAGTAAAATGACCATAATGAACATCAAAATCCTAACTAACCCACCTGATCTTTTCTCTACTCTCTCTTTCTACCAACACCAACAACAAACAAAACCACTAACCCTTTTGTTTTTCTCTCCTCTCGCTCTCTCTCTTTCTTTAGAATTAATTCAATGTGTTTCAGTTACGAATCCAATAAAAAATAGCAGAGAGGAAGACGATTTTAAATGGTTTGTCGTCAACAATAATCAGACTAATTCTATTCCAAAAACAAGCGCTGAATGATGAAAATTTCTTTCTCTGGTGATTTGAGAGGCTTTTGTGACTTGTCATTGTTTTCATGGGTAAACAAAATCAGTATGTAATCTAAACTCAATGAAACATAGAAACAGTAAGCTTTGAATATTTAGAGGTTCGGTTTCCTTCTTGGCTGCCTAACCCAATCTCCGATTAAAAGTAACTGAATGTACTTTTGAGTATGCGGGGGGCAGTTATTTGAAGTTTGATATGCTATGATGTAGGGGTGAGCAGCAGATATATCGATCCGTCAAAATTGACCGAACTGAACTGAATCGATCCGCCACATTTTGGACGGATGCGTGATGACGAGCGGACGGTTACGGATTGATTATCTCCAATCCGCCAATTTGGCGGACGGATGGCGGATTTGAACTTCCTTTGGCCGCAACCGAACCGCCAAACCTCGAGCACCCTTAGTAATTTATAAGATTTTGTGTTTTCAATTTGTTTAAATATTTTGTTTGTGTTTTCAATTGAAAAAGAGTTCAAATATTCTGTTGAAAAAAAGTTTTCAACTTGGATATAATTTTTGAATTGAAAAAAATAAACATATTATTTATCTATATTTTTTGGTTTTTAAATCTAACTCTAAAAGTAATAAATAGAACATATAACATATGCTGATTGGTTTTTGTTTTCAAAAACATATATAAATGTAACAATACAGAGACATACAATCTCTACTATTCTCTGCTCATGGTTTTGATGGTTTGAATTGTTTTTATATTTTAAGAACCACAGATTGTAATATTTTATGTGGACGAGGCATGCAGTGATTGTGATATTCTAAAGTTTCAAACTTTCTTTCTTTGGATGATGCATGCAGTAATTGTAATACCTTTTTTTTTTTTTTTTTTGAGGAAGTGCACAAGTTGAACTATGTTGAAAATTTATAAAATTTCAAACCGCCAAACCGATTCGCATCCATCCACCAAACCGCCAATTCGCTCAATCCACATCTGCTGGATTGACGGACGGCTGTGAATTGATTTTTTTCAATCCGCCAATCTGACAGACGGATGACAGATTGAAAGTTCCGTGGTCGCAACCGACCCACCTCCACCCCTAGCTAGGGGTAGCAAGGTGTAATTTAAGAATAAAATTATATATTAAGGGTTGTATTGGAAATATTTTTAAAAGTTAGTTTTTTGATTTTACTTGATTTTTTTTTTATAAAAAAATATGTAAAAAATATGAGAGATAATGTTATTCAAAATAGATTAAAACTAACGGCTCTCTCCTTCGCTCTCTCCTTCGCTGGCTGGTAGCCTCGTTGTAGTTAACAAACAAATTAACAACTGACACTAACACATCCCTTAGCAGCTCCATTGGAGCATCATTTGAGCCATTCAGTAGCTAAAATATTAGCAGTTGACACTAACACGTCCCTTAACAGCTCCATTGTAGATGCTCTTAGGGCATTTTGGAAGAAGTAAAAAAAGTCATTTTTTTGTTTTTTAATTTTTTTAGTCAAAAAAAATCGGGATATTTTATTTCCGCACACCCACATACCTCAGTGCACACACTTAATGAAACTTTATATTAATGACAATAATACCTTAAACTAAAATGACCATAATTAACATCAAAATCCTAACCAACCCATCTGATCTTTTCTCTCCTCTCTCTTCCTACCAACACCAACAACAAACAAAACCACTAACCCTTTTGTTTTTCTCTCCTCTCGCTCTCTCTCTTTCTTTAGAATTAATTCAATTTGTTTCGGTTACGAATCCAATAAAGAATAGCAGAGAGGAAGACGATCTTAAATGGTTCGTCGTCAACAATAATCAGACTAATTCTATTCGAAAAACAAGCGCCAAATGATGAAAATTTATTTCTTTGGTGATTTGAGAGGCTTTTGTGACTTGTCATTGTTTCCATGGGTAAACAAAATCAGTATGTAATCTAAACTCAATGAAACATAGAAACAGTAAGCTTTGAATATTTAGAGGTTCGGTTTCCTTCTTGGCTGCCTAACCCAATCTCCGATTAAAAGTAACTGAATGTACTTTTGAGTATGCGGGGGGCAGTTATTTGAAGTTTGATATGCTATGATGTAGGGGTGAGCAGCAGATATATCGATCCGTCAAAATTGACCGAACTGAACTGAATCGATCCGCCACATTTTGGACGGATGCGTGATGACGAGCGGACGGTTGCGGATTGATTTTCTCCAATCTGCCAATCAGTGTGTTTGGTTTGAGTTTTCTAAATTAAGTTTTTTGAAAACTAATTTTTTTGGTTTTTGTGTTTTTTGTTTTTAGTAAATTTTTTTAAAATTTTAAACATTTTTTTACTTTTTTAGATGCACCTTACTTAGATGTATCTAAAAAGTAAAAATTTTGTAAAAAAATATTTTAAAAAATTAATAATACATAAAAATATAAAAAAATGTATTGAATTCTTGTATTTTTTTGTATTTTTGGTATTTAGTGAATTTTTAAAAGATTTTTTTTACAATTTTTATACTTTTTAGGTGTATTTATGTTAGGTATGTCTAAAAAATAAAAAAATTACTAAAAATATTTAAAAAATTCAGTAAAAATATAAAAAATATAAAAAATAAGAAAATAAAATTTTTTGAAAAGTAAAAACAAACAAGTTGTTCACGAGAAATTATTTGTAAAATGGCTTCATTGAGTCTTGTATCGGTTATAGAACCAGTTCCTATAATTATGAAGCCCATATGAGATAAAGAGGAATAACGGGTAATAGACACAACCATCCATTCTGGTATCGTTTCAATGTTTCACCAAACGACGTAGTTGTTGCGTTTCCCATATTCCAAATTGTCTTCCCTTTCTTCTTCGCCCTAGCTCAGTCTCTCTCTCTCTCTCTCTCTACATCGCGGTGCGCCGAGCTCCACTGCCGCTTAACGCCACCGCACCAACACCATGCCACCACCACCACCACCACCACCACCAAAAGGTAGCATCTCTCTCTCTCTCTCTCTCCCGATGTTTTGATTGATCCTTTGTTGGGTCCTTAATAGCCAGTGATGCACAGAATCTGTATTGTTAGTGCCATTAGTGGTCAGTGTATATAACTAGTGGAAGTTGAATTGAATGACTAATTAGAATTTGTATTATATATGTCAATCACGGAGATAATAGTATACATTCTTTGGATTTTAATCATGGAAATTACAGTCATTAGAGCATTTTCAACCATTCACCAATTTTTTCATCTGATTTGATTGTAAGTTTTGAGTAAAAAGTTTGAAATCCAATGCTTCATCTTTTCAAAATTTCATCAAATTCAAATTTGATGAAAGATTTGAATATGATGGGAAAAAAAAAATGACTCAAATTTAAATTTGATGAAAGAAAAGATGAAGGATTGGAGATACGCATAGTAGTGTTGATGTTGCTGCTAGTTTTGCCTCTATATGAAAGCCTTTGTTGATCCACTAATGTCATTGTCAGTAATGGTGCTCTTTTGTGCTTTGTTTTTTACACTATGATATATACGTGAATGTATGTGTATCTTCTGGGACATGTATTCTTATTGTACCACTTTATGCAGGATTAATCAATCTTTGCATCATCAGCTATATGTACAACTTCACATTGTAATATGTACGGAAATACCTATATATATATATATATATTCATGTACCTTTTTTAAAATTTTGGTTTTTCTTTTGTTTATGTAACAACTAAAGTGCAATCTTTTAATTTGTCGCAATACAGATCACTAACCAATGAAAGAACAGCCCCAATTAACTGATACACAGTTTTGAGCTCCCAGTCAAAAAAATTCAGCCACACGGGGTTTCCATTTTACCAGAATGATTCGTGGGTGTATATGGAATTTGTTGATTTTGCTTAACATTCTTAGTTTCATTTTGAGTGGCCTACCATACAGTCAAGGAGATATGTAAGTATACCGGGAATCTCTTCACACACTAAAATATCTTTGTTAGCATGATTTCTTTTATGCATTGAAGGAGTATTGTATTGCTAATTTGCTATACAATTTGACAGGATTGATAGCAAAGTTTTGAATGTCGGGGAAGAGCTGTGGAAAGAAACTCTGCCATTTCAAATGGGTTCTCGCCTTTACCAACTGGAAGGGCTTAAATCACATATGTGGTATGAAGTGAAGATATCATATCCAGCTTCTGTATGTATGATGAAACTTATTCTTTTTGTTTTTTTCAACTTTTTTCTTGTGAAAATTTACCCTTTATTTATTTTGGACTAATAGATACCCACGAGCTTTTCTCTACGGTTGACAAGAGGTAATTCAAGCTTAGGGCAGAAGCGGGGAAGAAAATTACTCAACACCGAAAAGTTAATCTTCAAAACTGATAATCTGGACTTCTCAAGCGACCAGGTTTGACAATACGTCATATTGCCTAATAATTACCGCTATTTGTTTTGAAAATAATTTGATATAGAGCTTTGCTCAGGGTGTAATGTTTGTCCTTGTGACTGTGGAGCCTGAGGGGGTTGTTGCAATACCAAACGTACAAGAGAGAAAAGAAGTCATTTTTAACATAGGTAACTTCGAAATTCATTTTTAGATAATTGCATGCCATATATGATTGTCCACACAGCTTATGGCAACAGGTTATTTTTATTTGTACTTCCAAAACATCTCCTATCGATGAAATTTGAAAATAAAATTGATGGAGACCGATTTCTTGATTCCATAAACTATATTCTTGCTTTCTCCATGAGATAAGGATTGTTGGTTAAAAACTCCAGCTTATTTCCACTCATCAGAAGTATCTCATTCCAGTGTGTCTATGATAATTTAGCTAATTTTGGTTTCTTCTCGAGGATTTTTTTTGGGTGTCATTTGAAATTTGTTGGCATGGAGGTGTGATATATATATATATATATATATTAATTCCACTTATCTGTTAACATTTCATTAGTACACAAAAGATTAAGTTGCTATTTTTTAATGCTTACAGAAACTAATTTATTAGTTGGAGTGTTGGAGGTTGTGCTGCATTTATGAAAGAAAGAGTTCAAGGTTTTTAGGGCAAACTTAGCTGTTTGATAGCATATCAAACTTGCATTACATAATACATATACACGGAGCATTAGAAGATTCAATAAAAAATCAAAAAATGAAAATTGATGACAAGATAATGCTTTCTCAAAAGCAAAAACCTTCTTTCCAAATGATTGCTTTTGTAACATTATTAACTGCTATATTCAGATATAAATTCAAAAAAAAAAATCTGCAGTGGCACATATAGGACTAAGATCACCTGATACAATCATGTTTGATCATGCAAGTAACATTCCAAAGATAAGATGGAAAATTTTCATGAATCTGTTTACTACTGTTAGTTGCTACTTGAGCTACGTTAGTCCTTCAGAAGTAATTTAAGTTGTATATGGTAACCTACTAGTGTTGTGGTTTTCTCTTTAAATTCGCTGCTTTGAACTCCACATTGACAAAGTTGTATGCTGTAATTTTACGTGGTGGCTGGCAGATTTACAGTCTATATGGTCATGACAACAATTACAAAGTTCTATAATTTCTTATAGAAAGTTTGATGCCAGTTTGCATTTTCAATACAACCAATAGCCAAAGGCTCTAAGGTGGATTATATTTTATATATAATCGGTGATGAAAGTTAGCCTAGTGTTTTTCATCATCTGGTGAACCAAGGGGCTACAAGGTTTCTTCAACTCTATTGTTGTGACACAATTTTAGTAGTGAATATCTTAATATCCTAGTTTTGGGTATTTTAAGCATTCCTCTCCTCAGTTCTCATTGTGCTCAAGAAATTATTTAGAGATGGAAAATGAGTGTTATTTATATCTGATAAATAATTCTCCATTCCTTCTATGTAATTCGTGCCATTTTTCTCTTTTGCAAATTAGGTTAATTTGAGAAGATCCTTGTAATGGCCTTATATCTTTGGAGTAAAGACGGTAATGAATTTGAGTGGACCTAATAGCACTACAGACAGTAAATTTCCTGGGAACGTCTTCATTTAGTTTCATTCTATGAAGCACGGACACCTCTCCGAGGGCTCCGTACCAGTTAATCCCTGAACACAAACTTCAGATAGTTAATGCTTAGAAGATGCTTTTTCCTTGCCCTGAGCTAATGTTCTCCGCTTGAGCCACACAATGTTATACCCAAACTTCCAAGTTGTGAAACTGGATCTCTAATTCATTACGGAACTTTATGATAATAATAAATAAATCATAAGATTCATAGTTAAACCAGAAAAAAAAATGTGTTTCTTGATTTTCTTGGTCTACTCAAGTATGATGCTGTAAAACCTTTGGGCTACAACTTGGGCAGGTCGAAACCGAGGAATCTGATCCCAAACTGAAAACTTTTAGGGCTTGGACAGTGTGTTAAGATATAGGATGATAAAAGAGAGAACCCAGAAACATAAGCTATGATATAAAAACGTGTACATGCACATATATATATATGTATGTATGTCTGGAGGGTTTGAGATGAGTACTAGCTACTGCAGGATGGGAATCTATGTTGCAACATGCAATTGGATGTGGCAAAGAAAGGCTGCTTTCAAAGTTGAGGCCATCCCTCTCCCTCTCTCTCCCCCCCCAAAACCTACCATTATCGGTCCACCTGAGATTTTACAAATTATTCTTGGCTTGGGCTTGGTAACCCGAGCAAAGCCTGGACAGTCCTCCAGCCTGACTGAAGCTGCCTAATTTACAGTCCTATGAAATCTGAACCTAGTTTTGACTAGACAGTTGAGCTGGAGCCAATAGAGAAAGTGGGAACTACTTAGAGCATAATAGTTTACAAGTTCTTGGATTTCCTAAATTGTAACCACTTTGAGTTCTATTCTGGTATGATAATTTATTTGAGTTCTATTCTGGGATTTCCCAAGTTATGAAAGAAGTAGTTGTAACAATTCATTTCATTGGTATTTTTACTGATTTAATGGTGTTTTATTTATTTATTTTTATTTTTTAAATTTAATTTGTGTTTTAGCCAATGGTGTTCACCAGGCTTAAATATGGTATATATGCTTGTTGCTGATATTTCCATATGTGTTGTCCCCATTGTTGCCATTCTTGTGTCATTTTGTTATCTTTGCTTTCTAAACATTCACTTCCATTAATTTTTGTTAGACATTCACCATTCTCATGTCAACACCTCTAATGATTTTGTAATACAATACTTTTTTCATGGCAGTTTGTGATGAACTATTGTTAGGCATCCCCCGAGCTGCCTGGTGGGTTGCAATTTTGGTATTGCTTTGCTTGGGATTGGCATTTGTGATCCCATATTTTCTTCCATCATATCTTCTAAGAATGGACCAAAGCCCACAATTAGCAAGTGATATTATTTCCAAGGATTCTTGAACATGCACCTGTGTTGCTATTTTGCGGCTTTTGGAACCGTTTGAATTGGTGATGAGCAGAGGATGTCGTAGCTGAGTTTACTGCTAGAGATTCTTCCAATCATTCAAGTTATATACATCTTCGGAATATCTCTCTAAAGCGGCTTCTAGAAATGGGTGAAAGGAGCTCCCACATCTACCTTTCTTAGTCGTCGTCATCTTCTTTGTTTGTGAAAACAGAGGATCTGAAATATGCAAGTGCTTACCCATATAATTCAGCTAATCGATTGTTTTTTTCTGCTTGAGCTTTTTAACTGATGTTTGTTTTTGATTTTGTGCTTTGTTAGAGTGAAGCTATACGATTAATTTTTGCATACAATTCTCATATAGAAAGTTGTGGCGTTATATGGTCCTTTAAATTCATTTTACATCAAAATGAGGAGCTTCTAAATATACCAACTTCATTTATCTTTATACCCAGCACATGAATTATAGATCTTATACTTCATAGATAAACACTTGTACATGCCAGTATGGAGAGAAATTTGGTGGCTGTATAAACCCACAATTGTAGCTTATAATTCTAAATATATCATTGCCATGTCATTTTGAATGAGTTTTTTACATAAAAATTTTGGTTGTGTAGCATTTTCTCCTCAAATTAGAAGTTTTAGAAGGGTTAACATACATGAGCAATAATAGCACATAATAAAGCCACAAAATTGAACTAGCCAAAAAATTGTTAGTTATATCTAATTGAATAGGAACATGAATTATGTACAATTTATCATATGTGGGTCTCGCAACATGAGTTGGTGTTTAAAAAATTAGGTACACCACTTTTTTAACCATGATTAAGCATTATCCTTATTTCAGTAATGTTGAAATTGTCATGTGTTTGGGTTATGAATTTGTAAAGGAAAAACAGAAGGAAAGAGAAAAGATGGGGGGAAAAAAAGTGAAAAAAGTTCCTTTTTTTTTTTCATTCTCATTTTGATTGAGTTTATTCTATATACAACTCAAGGGAAATTATTCAATACTTTTGAAATACCACGTGGCCATATTCTTATTTAATCATAAATTATTTAGCCTCATGTTGTTTTTCATCCCCAACATAAATTGTGAACCCTTACACCTCTCCACCAACGAAAACTTTATGGAGTACTACGTATCCATATTTCGAGAGTACTGAATAATCACTTACAGCTCAGAAGTTTTGTTATGTTTTTATTTTATTTTATTTTTTTTTCAACAATGTTCATAAAATAGTTGTGAAACAGTCATAAAAGAATAATTGCCAAATAATTTTCAAATTTATCCATCTTCCTTCGTCACACCTTCCAAAAGTGTAGATGTAAAATTCTAAATAGAGTTTTTTATTGATAAATCTCATTTAGAGGTATTCTAATCTAATAAGTCCACTAAAAAAAATTATAACTTAGTTAGTCTATATATTTATACTGTTATTCTATGAGATCCTTTTTTCTGATTTGTATTGTTTGTTGGATTATTATACCCTTATATTTATTGTTGATATGTATTATATAAAAAAAAAAGATATACAGTTTTTTTTTTTTTGTCACTACCTCTATTTTGGTAGTTAACATTATTTATATTTTTCTTTTTGATCAGTTTTATTTACATTTGTGGTATTATTTCATTGTACTAGGGTTTCAAAACTCTTTATTTGGTAGAATTTAAAAACTCTAGTTTATATATGGTGGTGAAATAATATTATGTTATTTCATTGTTGCAGTGAAGTTTTATGTTCCTCCATTGTCACTTTGTATTCAAAGTTCTGTGTTCGTTCATTGTTACTCTGTGTTCAAAATCCTATATTTCTCCATTGTTGTAAGTCGAAACTCTATTTATGTTCAATTAATTTTGCTACAAACATATTCTTCAAATTTGGGTTTGGTTTGATTTGGATTGATGGAATGGTGAAATTGCATAGATTATTAATGATAGTAATAATGATAAAGATGAAGATGAAGATGTGGGTGACATTTTTTTATTTTTAGAGTGATTGGGTTTTTTTTTTTTTTTTTGAATTTTTAATTCTATTGTTGTCATTGTTCTATTTTATTTTTTTTTGTTAATTAGTGTAAATGTTCACATTTCACATTGTTTGAAAGTTTGAGAAATAAGTGTTGAAATATATATATAGAGATAATTATATATTTTACAAGATGTGAATGTTTACATATTATTGATTATTTGTTACTATACTTGTTGTTTGAATAATCACTTCTTATTACCATTAAACAATCGAAAGAGTTATTTTTTCTTCTTTCAATTTTATTTCATGTTGCAATGTAAATGTTTATATTGGTATTAATTTAGTTTTTCTAAAGTTAGTTGTATGTTAATTATAAATTGTAAACATTCATATTGTATTTTGGTATATACATATATATATATATATATGAATATATTTAAGTTTTTTCGAAAATCAGTTATATTTTGTTATTTTTTTTTGCTATACTTGTTGGTTGAACAATCATTTTTGTTACTATTAAACAATCGAAATAGTTGATTTTTACTTTTTTTTTAATTTTATTTTATGTTTTCATGTTGCAATGTGCATGTTCGCATCGATATGAGTTTATTTTTAAAAAAAAAAACTAATTGCATATTAATTGTAAATTGTAAATATTCATATTATATTTTGGTATAAGTTTTATTTTTTCAAAAGTTAATTGTATGTTTGTTGTTTTTGTTACTATGCTTGTTAATTGAACAATCATTTTTGTTATCATTGTTTCACTTTTTTCAATTTTGTTTTATATTTTCATATTGCAGTGTAAATGTTTACATTAGTATGAGTTATTTTTTTAAGACTAGTTGTTTGTTAATTATAAATTGTAAACATTCACATTATATTTTAGTATGAATTTTATTTTTTCGAAGGTTAGTTTTATGTGTTGTTGTTTATTGTGAACATTCACATTATACTTTAATATGTGTTTTATTTTTTCAAAAGTTAGTTGTATTTTGTTGTTTACTGTGAACATTCACATTTTATTTTGATTTTCATTTAAATTTTTGTTGCCTTAATTTTAAAAATTTTAAATTATAAAAAGTTTCAAAATTCATAATTTGAAATTTTCTCTATGGAATGCGAGAAAGATTTTCTCCTTAGAATTAGAGACAGATTTTCTCTAGGAAATAAGGGAAAGATTTTCTCTTAAAGATGAGTGAGAGATTTTCTCCATAAAATTATGGACTATTTTATATATTAGTTTCAAAATAGAAACATGTCTAGAAAATTAAAAAGGATGATTTGGTCATATTACATTAAATAGGACTTAATAGAATAAAAAAATATGAGTTAAATGGAATAAAATATTTAAAAAGAAAATTTATCAAAAAATAACCCTAGTAAATATATTGCATTTGTATCCACCGTTAGTTATGAAAACAATCATAGAATGAATAGATATTTTTTACCCAAAAAAAAGAAATCCAATTTTTGTTTAATGATCCATAAAAAAATGAATTTACATAGGTAATTTTGTTTTTCTTTTCATAAGAATTTTCTTAAAATTTATAAAATTACACCCATTTTTGTTTTCTTCACAACTATATATGTTTTAATCATTAAAAGTTATTTAAAATTACAATAAAAAAATATCTCATTTTAATATTTAGTTTAAGATAAAAAAAAAAAAAAAATTGACACCACAACAGGAAATTCCTACTCTGATACCAATCTGATGCAGGCTGAGACCTGCAATGAAGGAATTAGGATAGGATAGTGCCCTGGATGCCCTCAACCAAGGGGTAGTGGATGCCACTCGACGCGACCATACCACACGCTTGATAGAAGGAGGAATCATTTACTCCAAGCAAGACACACTTGCAAATAATTTTGAATCAACTCCCTCCCTTTTATCATCTCATGTCTTCATATATTAATAGGCATTACAAAATTTTTTTTTTTTTTTGATATTTTTGGAT
The DNA here is from genome assembly GCF_004153795.1 of Camellia sinensis. NCBI lineage: Eukaryota > Viridiplantae > Streptophyta > Magnoliopsida > Ericales > Theaceae > Camellia > Camellia sinensis. Next base: position 370,193 of record NW_021024986.1, on the reverse strand, counting down.
TGCTTTGGTTCATCATTTATTCTTTAACAATGGTTGGTGACCCGAAATTTAGTGGCTCGAATGGCTCGAAATTGTTAAAACGACATCATTTTGAACGCAAAACAAGCCAAAACGACATCATTTTAACAATTTCAAATCATTTAAACTACTGATTTTGTAACTTTCAAAGATTTTTCTTCCTTCTTTATCTGGTTCTTATTTTATAATTGATTCAGGTATTATGCTGAATCGTTATCTCTTTTGACATGATGGCAGAGGTTACTTTTTATCAGTTTTGATTGGTACAATTAATTTGGTATTATTAAATCAACAATGATTCATCCCACTAAAAATATCACCACTAATAGCACTAATGCATTAAAAAAATAAAAAATAAATAAAAATAAATACAACTCCAAGACCAAAACATCACATCATTAATGACGGGACCCACTGCCACCTAATTAGTGGGAGCACTAATTAGTGCTCCCAAGCATTTTTCTAAAAAGAAACCACTGAAAAGTGTGAGAGAACACAATGCTTAATACCAGAAAGTACACAATTTTTTAACAAATAATTGAATGGTTGAAATTTATTTTGGTTATTGAATAATTACTTGTTTAATACAAGTGTCCTAAGCCATTATAGACAATTATACAAACATTTTATACTTTAATCTTGCCCATAAGTCCGGGTTATGGCACTGTCTTGTGATTCTAAATCCACCTTTTAATCTTGAAACCCAAGTGAAATTAAGCAAATAACCTAGATAACAAAAAAGTAATTGAGATCTTGAGGGTCCGTTTGGGAAGGGTTTTTCCGGGCTTTTTTGGCTATTTTAGCCACAAAAGACAAAATAGGCTATTTTAGTCACAAAAAATAAAACATCACATCTAACCCATAATCATTACACTCTTCTCTCACAAAAAAAGTCAAAAAAAGTCAAAAAGTCAAAAAGCCCTTCCCAAACCAAGCTTTTTAGCCCAAGCTAAAATAGCCAAAAAAGCTAAAAAGCTAAAAAGTCAACCCACTTCCCAAACGGAGGCTGAGTTCAATTAGATTAATTTGCGGTGGTTATGATTGATAGACTTGTAATATGTTGTGTGTTAAGGGTCTAATTTGGACAGGTTCAATTCAAGTAATTCAAATTTAGTTCAAATTTTTTTAGGATTTGAATAAGATTTTTTTGGATTCGGTATATATTTGGGCAAAAATTTAAAAATTTGAATTAAATTTAGATAAGCTTGAGTAAAGATATCAAACAACCTAAGCAACTCAAAATCCGAATTATATATGGATATATAAAAATATTAAATATATATATATAAATTATTAGTCATTACATGACATTAAAGTAATTTAGATCATTAAATTTAAATCTTATTGAATATATATTATATATACAAATAACACAATACAAAATCTTATCTTTTTTATTCTTACTCATAAATTGTAAAAACTACCAATTATTTGTTTTCATGTTGTCAATGATTTTCTAATATTTGTATAGAGAGAGAGTCTAATTTTATCAAATTAATAATTTAACTGCCAAAAAAAAAAACTAAAAATTTATGTATAATTTGGACAATTCAAGTTTAACTTGGATCGGGGCTTGGATATATAACTTCGGGTTACAATTTGAGTTTGGGCAAGTATAGACAAGTCTTAGCGTAACTTGGGTTGGATTTGAATAACTTCTCAATCCGTTTGAATCCGCCCGAGTTGCACTCTTACTTGTGCGGAGGTGGCTTAAGCCTATTTGAAATTTAAGGCAAAAAAAATTAATTGGGACCTTTATAATTTTTAACAGTATAATTTTTATTATTTTGATTGTGCTTATTTTTATAAAATGAATTTTTTTTCAGAAAATAAAAAGGGAAAATTGGCCTAAGGTCCCTCATTTACTTTTGATAGGAGGAGAGGTCCTTTATAATATGTTTTGATGGCTAAGATCCCTCAAATTTATTTTAGGTTATAAAGTACCTAAATTACCCTTCCTTTATAACATAAATTTGTTTGAATATTATATTGTTGACTTAACTGATAGATTTTGGAAACCGAATTTGAAGTGGAGATTTTGTCGGAGTTTTCGTCGGAGATTTCAGTGGAGATTTCATGGTGGAGATTTCGTCGGAGATTTCAATGGAGATGTTATGGTGGAGATTTCGTCGGAGATTTCAGTGGAGATGTTATGGTGGAGATTTCGTCGGAGATTTCAGTGGAGATGTTATGGTGGAGATTTCGTCGGAGATTTCAGTGGAGATGTTATGGTGGAGATTTCGTCGGAGATTTCAGTGGAG
>NW_021024986.1:320951-356508 GCF_004153795.1 Camellia sinensis | reverse complement strand
GTTTAACCAAACATCGGATTAATAATTTTATTGGACTATTAGTCCAATCCCAAGCTCATGTCCACCCAAACAAACATGGCCTAAGGGTTTCTCACAAAAGAGGGAACAAACTCTGTATACATGACCCAGAATGTATGGGGCTAAGGCTACTCTTTTCTGCAAAACCAAGGCTTTGGCAAGAGGAGCAAATTCAGGCATGATTCTTTGGGAGGAGGTGCAGAAAAGAAATTTGCAAAGCCAATATAATAAAAAGGAAAAGAATTCCCTATCAGTTACTGGACCCACTCTTTTGTTCTCGGCTCTAACAAAATCACTGTAAGATGAATTAAGAGAGGGGAGGGAGAAAGGGACTGCTAAGTCAGGAAAATCTGGTGTGATGGGGGTACCAATGGGGGATACTCCTAATAGATGGCAAATATCAAGAACAGTGGGGGCCATCATCCCACATCTAAATTGAAAGAAATTGAAGACGGGGTTCCAAAAGCACAAAGCAGTAGGAACTAAGAAAGGGTCTTTTGAGATAGTTACCCTAGATAGTCGAAGGGCATCGAGGAGGCAGAGCTCTTGGAGATCCAGTGTCTTAGCAGGAATGATCCGATCATACCATTCTTGCCATTCCGGTCTTATCGTGGGCCAGCATCGATGAGGACGATTGCTTCTCCAGTTCTTCCAGTCAAGGCCATCTTCATAAAGGAGACGTTGGTCCACCAGACGCGGATAAAAGGTTGGGAGCTCAGTAAGGACTTCCTTGAAAATTGGTCCGAGCACGTAGTTCTGCTGCTCATGATGACGAGGGACGAAGATACGCCCATCGATAGCGCTTTTCTCTCCAGCCTTGTACTTCTCACATTCTGCGTCAATAAGCCTCTTCAAAGCTAAAGATGAGCCTACGCGCTCTGGGGCTGGCACTTTTGGTGAAGAAGAAGCCATTGATGATACACTCTTCAGAAGATGAAGACCGAAGCAAAGAGGAACCAGTAGAGAGAAGGGTTTGTAAAAGGCAAGAGATTTCGGAACACGAAATGAGAGGGTTTTAAAACCTTTGTGTCCGAAATTGTACCCCGTAAGTCGTTAAGTACTAAAAGTACGAATGCGAGGAATCTCTTCCAATATTGATAGTTTTGGAGGGAAGAGCTTATTCCGGGATTGGGGCCAGCTTCGAAATGAAATATTTGGCTTCGAAAACAAGATCTTGGCATCAAAAAATCAAATAACAACGGCTTCGAAATACATAAGCCGGCTTCGAAGCCTATTATATGCTTAAAGGTGCTAAATTGCTTGATTATTGGTCTATTTCGAAGGGTTTAAAGACCTGTTTAGGGATTATGAATCAAAGTAACGACCTTCGGAGCAAACCCTAGTATTCTCTGAGTATGAGAAACACTGTTCGAAGCATCAAAACCAATTGTTGGTTTTTTGTACATATTACTCTTCGAAAGAAAAAATGGTCAATTTGAAATTGATTGATTATATTAACCATGACCATATGTTGGTTGTAATTGGTTTTAAGGGGTAATATTGTTAAAATTTAAAGCATTAATTCCAGACGATATCGGCCAGAATTGTCAATTTTACTCCATGAATTGGAAAAAGACATGATTGGTATATAATTCGAAGGATGAGGTTGTCCAATTCGAAGCTCTAAATTAGTTTCAAAATATAAAAGGAAGCAGAGTCGAGCAATGGCGAGTGCAAAAGAACTTTGTTTGTATTAAAGATAAAGAGATTACATTGAATAACCCCATTTGGGTACAAACTCAAGTTCATAAAAATAAGGAATAGAATAGATAACAAGATCATGAAATTTAGTCCAACAATGGTCAATGAATTTCTGTTCTTTCTTTATTATATCTTCTATTTCTTCAAGAGTTGGCTGCATGAGCTGATGTGCTCTCACTTCATAATAGAGCTCTTCAGCCTTTATTTCAAAAGTCTCCTCCCTTAATCTTTGTTCCCATTCATCTACGACCAAATCATCCCAATATGCAGAATCTTTATTCTTGAAGTCGTCGAATTCTTCGATGAAGTTTTCTGATTCATACTGGGCCTGAATTCGCAGAGACGAAAGTTGGTCTAAAGATTGCATGGTGACCATGGAATTCCGATGCCAATAAAGGAGCACTGGAAGTTGGTCCAAAAAAAAATGAAGCTCTGCTTGGGCAAGAGGGTTGAGGACATAACCCCTAGTCAGGACATCACAAGCCCATTGAAAGTTCTTAAGAAGAATGTCAAGAACATTGAAAGGCAGGTGGGAGAAAGCCGCGAGCAAAAGTTGAGCTTGCTTTCGCTCGGCTGGAGAAGGGGGTGACGGAGGTTGATAAAGTGGAAAAACTTTGTCCATTGGAAGGGCAAGCCTTAGTTTCTCCGTCCAGGACAAAGTAGGAGGAGGAGACGGAGTGGATGGTTCTGCTTCAAACAGTGAAGAAGAAGATGTAGATGCTTCAGCTTCAAAGGATGGAGAAGAAAATGTGGATGCTTCCATTATAGGAGATGGCGCGGGAGCAGAAGGAACAAAGGCATTAATATAAGCAAGCCAGTCAGAAGAGCAGATCTTCGCCTTCTTGGCTAAGAATGATGGGTTGTACCCTTGTGCTTCTTCTGAGCGCCGGATAGCAGGCACTATCTTCGTAGGTATAGAAGATGTATACCAAGCCACAAGCAAGTTCTCCTCCAAGCTACGTCGTTGGTCAATGGGCACATAAGGATAGACCACTGAACTTCGAGCGTAGGAAGGAAATTCCAAAGGGTCAGTGAATTCAACGAAATGGTGATTGATTCGCTCCCTCAAATCATAAGTCTCAGGTTTTGACCAATTGGTCCAGCCAGAGGCCCCAGGAGATGAAGAAGTTGTAGCCTCATTCCATGTAGAATTTTTTCCTAAATCCATGGCTGCAAATTGCTGAATCGAGGGATCGAAAGCAGTTCGTTCGAAATACAAGGAAGAATCAGAGGAAGAACTTCTTGTATCTACGGTCGTAGAAGTCTTAAGGGCAATATATTCGTAGTCCAAAGGATGATAATTTGCAAAGGCATCCATAACCTGAATATAGGAAGGTGGATAAAGGTGGCTAATGAATGCGTGGAGGTTCTTTCGAAGGGGATCAGCATTACTCAATGACTCTTCGTATGCTTGATCAGTAAAAAAGGGAGTTGGTTTAGCCATGGTCTGTTCGAATACTAAAGTGTTGGGATATCCAACAGAATCAAAAGGGAATTAATGCAAATAATCATCAAATAGGTGACGGTTATGTTTCCTGGAGATGAATTCCATACACGATCCAAAAGCGCGGGAAAAGCTTCTTGGTCCACTAATATCACCAAGTATTGGGTATATTAGTGCGGGGGGTAATGTTAGCTATATATTTTGTAAAAGCCAGTTACAATCTGACACGTGGCAGAATAAGGGTATTATTGGAAAATAATTTAAGTCTTCAATCCTGATCGTACACGTGGTGATGATAATTGGTTCTCACATGGTCTGAGCAACATTGGATCAGTAAAGAAATGCAAGGTGACGTGGCTTCAACGGTTACTCATATTCAAATTCAAATACAGGAGGGAAGCCTAACTGCAAATGGTGGCATAATGGAGCTACTTCTAAGGCAACATGATCAGCGATCATGGAGGGGCAGTTCAACGGTTCGAAGAGCAGTTCGAAGGTCATCTTTGACAAGTATAAATAGCAGAGAGACCCCCAGGAAAAAAAAAGGGAGAACTCAGATCATACAAATCAGTCATTTACTTCATATATTTTCTTCTCTAGTCTTTTACATTTCCAGTCTTTAAATACCTGTTCTTTAAATACCTGCACTTTAAATACCCGCACTGCACTTCGATTCATAGGAGTAGTTTCAAGTAGATTCAAGTGGATTGCTGTTGTAAACCTCTCCGAGGCTGAGTTTGGACCATTGTAAGTGTTCATTTTAATGAAATACTTCAATTGTTCTTCATATTACTGTTATTCCTTTTAATTTCTCCTAAGTCAAGCCACCAGTAAAAGTCCTCTTCATTGAGGCTGAAAGAACTAAAACACAATCGTCTGGTAATTGGTTGGCAATCACAATTTCTGTAAGGACTGATTGATCCTTGCTGGCACGCTCACATTTACAAAAATAACCTTCGAAAAGCCAAAAAGCCAACATTAGCGTTTAGAACATGCGGGGGTTTTAGCTTTAGTCCCGATGTAGGTGCGGTGGAGTTCCTAGTAGGTACACCATGGGTGCTAAGGAGTAATACTCTCCGAAAAATATGTGGAGTAGCCTATTAACATACATATCCATTTTAAGTACTCAAAAAAAAAAAAAGTTTGTCTTGTTAAACTTTCTTCTATAATTAAATATTCATTTTACATAATTATGATGATATTTGAGGTTTTTTAAAAAAAATAAATAAATAAATTTAAGAAACGAGATCTTCGAAGTATGTGATGTGAAAAAATCACATCAACATGTGTGCAAATTATTAGTGATTTTTATTTTTAATCAAATCTTATGTTTGGATTTTCCGCTATTATTTGTATTATATTGTTTCTCTACCATACAAATAGTCACACAAAAAATCCTCATCAAGGGATAATGTGAGATTTATTCTGTTTGTTTGTGCTCTGAAAATAGTTTTCGACACTTGAGTTTGAGCATGATGTTTGGTAAGAGTTTTGGAATTAATTTTCCAAAACTCTACCGGAAGCTTTGCCTATATGTCAAAATATTCTATTTGTTGCAGAGGGGGCGTTTGAGGGAACGGGACGTCCGGCCGGCTGTCCGAAACAGTGATTTTTTTTTTTTTTTTTTTTTTGCAATTGATTTATATAATCGGGAAAAATATTTTCTGAAAATTTTTAAATTTTTTATATGCTTTAAAATAATTTTGAGTTGTATGTTTAGTTATGAGTTGTAAATTTTTGTATCACATATCAAATGTCACATCAACAATTTCCCACTCAAATCAAACTCTTTTCCAAAACTATTTCCAAAACTGTTTACCAAACAACTTTTCTACACTCAAATCATAATTCTGCAACACACAAACTCAAAATATAACTCATACTCTCAAATCACATTTACAAAATAAAACCAAACGCTGGCATTATTATTATATTGTTTCTCTACCATACAAATAGTCACACAAAAAATCCTCATCAAGGGATAATGTGAGATTTATTATTATTATTTTTTTTTTGTGTGTGTGAGTGGGGGAGGGAGAGAGAGTTTGAAATGGAAATATCACAAAAAATCCAATGTAATGAGAAAAAAAATTACTTTTATAAAAGTTATATATATATATATATATCAAAATAACATCACCATAACATTTAAATACACATTTCTCCTTTCCAAACAAAATGCTCTCCAAAAACAAAAAAAAAAAAAGGAAAATTTGTGAATTAATTGCAAGACTCAAAAAAAAAAAAATTACAAAGTCATAAAAGAGTTTATAATTTTAATTATTAAAATTAATAAATTTTACCACTAATTTAAAAATATACACTAAATTATAATTTCTCAAAAAAAAAAAATTACATTACCCAAAAGTGAGTAAAGGAAAGGACAAGCAAATATGAAGGTACCTAAATTGGGGGTGATGATTGATCGTGTTAAAATATTGATTTATATTACTTATCATTTGCTGTTTTTTAGATTATTTTTAAAAATTCAACAAAGTAAATTAAATCTTATTATTTTAATTAATGAATATCAAATAAAGTAGCGCATAATATTGTCACAATAACAAAAAAATAAAATAATATAATTTATCAACAATAGGAGGGTGGAGAATTTTCAATGAAAAAAAATATTAAAAATTTTATCAAATATTCTACATAAATATAAAACTCACATAAAACTCAAAAGATATAAATTTCACGTGCATATAAAACATTTTATAAAATTTTTAAGAGAAAAATGTGTGAGGGTCACAATTTTTATGACTTAAATGACTCAAAATTACTAAAATGACATCGTTTTAACAATTTCAAATTATTTAAATCACAAAAATTGTGACCCTCAACCATTACTGTTTTTAAGATTTCTGCCGCTACTATTCTCAAGCAGAATAAAACTGGAAAATGGGCCCACAAAATTAGGTGCACAAAATTCCAAAACGACGCTCCTTTAACAACAAAACAAATCAAAAAAATTGAAAAAGCTACCCGAACGGCATTGGTCCACGTGGCACTCCGTACAAAATCCGACCGTTGTGAGATCCTTTCCCCTAAAATACCATTTTACAACCATCATAGCCTCGCTCGCTCGCTCTCTCTCTCTCTATCATTCAAACTAACAACCAGGACATCATTCCCCTTCGTCTCTCTCTCTCTCTCTCTCATGGGGATCGCTGCAGAGCCACAGCCAGAAGAGAAGGTAAGAAAAAAGCAAACAAAATGCTCACATTTCTCCTTTCCAGTTAGGGTTTCGCTCTTCAATTTGAGTTTTTTGGTTCTAGGTTTTTTTTTTCCCGGTTTAATTAGGGTTTTGCTTCATTTTGATTCCAATGCGCTTGTTTGTTTTCTGAGTACAGATGACTTGATTCTTTTTCTTGCCCTATTTTAGAGGAAATTCAATTAATTTCCGTCTCATCTTTATGTTCGGATTTTGGTCCTGGGAGAATTTGGAGAATGAAACTAAAAAAAAAAAAGTTTTTAGAATATTAAATATTGTTCATAAATCGACAACTAACAAAATATATAAATATTATTATGGTGTTTTCCTGGAGTTTCCAAGCAACCAAACATAGCTTTCTTTCTTCGTTTCTTTTTCTTTTTGGTTGTTTCTTTGAAAGTTGAAGATTTCAATGTTAGATCCAGCATAGTTTTGGGAGTAGGGTTTGTAAGCTTGGAATTCTTGAGTTTGAGATTGTAGCAGATAGGCAAGTTGACACACTGTTTTGCCAGGAAAAAGTTACTTCTAATCTAACTGTCAAGATAATTTCTTTTAGCAATCCCCTCAAAGCTAATTATAGAGAGAATACTTTTTTTCTTCAAGGTGTAAGGAAATTTACTTGGAAATGGATGGAGGATTTGAAGATTGATTAAGGTTTTAATTGGACCGGTCTTGCTACAATAGCAATTGTAGGTAGTGTGTTGGTAGTGTTGTTAATTATGGCTTCATTTCTATAGGCTTCTTCAGAGGTTACGGCAGTGGAGAAAAGAAGATGGACTCTCAATGACTTCGACATTGGAAAGCCTCTTGGAAGGGGCAAGTTTGGCCATGTCTATCTGGCAAGAGAAAAGAGGGTAAGTGAATCTTCTGTTTTATGTGCTAGAAAATAGAAATGTTAACCCTGCTGAATTCTTGTTGGGAACTTGGGACTGTATTTTTGTCAGTTGGACATGTGGTGATTTATCATGGATTGGTACATATTGCCACTGGATTAGGGTATTTATTATCGTATGAAAACAGGCTCAGCCCTAATTAAATGTGATTTTCTAGTTTCTCTACCTCGCTGTTTGCCTATGGCCACCAAGAATTTGTTTCTTAGCTTATTAACAAAACAGAAGGAAACAAATGAAAATTGTGGATTTTACTGGTATTTTTGGGTGGAATGGAAATAATGATTGTAAAGTATTATTCCAAATTTTTCATCTTATTGGCAATTGAATCTGTATTATTTTGGAACAGAGCAATCATATCGTGGCACTAAAGGTGCTTTTCAAGAGCCAGCTGAAACAGTCTCAGGTTGAACATCAGCTTCGTCGTGAAGTTGAAATCCAAAGTCATCTCAGACACCCTAATATTTTACGCCTTTATGGATACTTCTATGATCAGGTATAGTTCATCTAGATTATCAAATTTCACAGCTTTTCCATGTAGTTAATCTGTTAACTTTTGTAGCCAACTGACTAATTACCCTTTTTTTTCAACACAATTGTTGCAGAAACGAGTTTATTTGATATTGGAATATGCCGCCAAGGGTGAGCTGTACAAGGAGCTGCAGAAGTGTAAATACTTTAGTGAAAGACGCTCTGCAACTGTGAGTTTCGATGCCATGGTTTTCTTTGTTTGTTTATCTTCCATTTGGCTTGTCATTCTTATTACATATTATGTTTCGGAACCTTCCAACTGTGAGTAAATTTATAATTTTTTCCACAACTTGCATCATGAATTTAAGGGATACACTTCGATGCCACGGGCAACATTGTTGCCATTTTTATTCTATCTATAGAAAACTGATCATTTTTTTTTTTTGTGCATTGGGGTGTTACAGTATGTGGCGTCATTAGCACGAGCCCTCATCTATTGTCACGGAAAGCATGTAATACACAGAGATATTAAACCAGAAAATCTTTTGGTTGGTGCACAGGTACATTTAGTTTTTTAATTGATTAATCGATTATCAAGATGTTACCTTGTGCAATACTTCATCAATTTGGGTTTTCTTTGTCAGGGTGAACTCAAAATTGCAGATTTTGGATGGTCAGTGCACACATTCAACCGTAGGAGGACCATGTGTGGTACACTGGATTATCTCCCACCTGAGATGGGTTTGTTTATCTAACAACTATTTGCTTCTCCTTTCTCTTTGATTCAGTTGTAGTTTTCAATCTGTACAGTTTTGTGTTCAATCATCACTTCTCTTTTTCTTTTTCTTTTTGAACTAGTACAACCTTCTTCTTAGCTTTTATATTTGGAGAAAAGTTTGATTTTGTTGAACAATTCACCTTATAGTGGAGGTATTTGCAAATTGACTGTTATGCAATTTTCATTTTTTTTATTTGCAGTGGAGAGTGTTGAGCATGATGCAAGTGTAGACATATGGAGCCTTGGTGTCCTCTGCTATGAGTTCCTTTATGGGGTTCCGCCTTTTGAAGCAAAAGAACACTCGGACACATACAGAAGGTGAGCCTGAAATGCAAAGTGGATAGAGATGTGATAAAAAGTAAAAATCATATTTTTCTCTCCTTACAGTCGAACACATTTTTCTCTCCCCTCATTTACAGCACGAAAATGATTGCTAATTTTTAAGAATCAATTTGCTCTCTGTATAGGATTGTGCAAGTAGATTTGAAGTTCCCTCCAAAGCCTATAATCTCTTCATCTGCAAAGGATCTCATCAGTCAGGTTCAAGTTATCTTTATATTTTAAATAGAGATTTATTTTATATATTGCTATGCTGATCACGAGTTTTGACAATTGTGTCCCTATTTCTTCTTTTCATGACAGATGCTTGTCAAGGATTCTTCACAAAGAATGCCACTACACAAGCTTCTTGAGCATCCATGGATTGTGCAGAATGCAGAACCTTCTGGCGTCTATAGGGGTTAATTAGTCAAATGTTGTTGAGGGTTACATAAAAGTCAGAAGATCAAAATCCCTTCAGAGTATGCAACTATTTTTTGCAAGAAATTTAGGTATGCAGTGATGATACATGAATTGGAGACATCCCAAGAATGATTTGTATAAGATAACACCCACCCACACCCCCCCGAAAGAACCTTTTAGGTCTACATTCTTTGCATTTGGCCCCCCACATCTGAAAGAACCTTTTAGGTCTTAGGTCTACATTCTTTGGAGTTCATATGTTTGTCCTTTCTTCCTCAGTTATGTAGCAATAAAATCGTATTACAAACAAAACAATCTTGAAATTCAATCAAGCAACTTCTTTACACAATATGCAGTTTGTTAAATTTTGCTTCTACTCAAAACATAATTGGACTAGCAGAAATGCATAGACCCGGCACAACATTTTGTCCTGCAAGTCCATCCGAAATTATGAAAAAAAAGGAAAAAATGAAAGAAATAGAGACCTTAAATATTGGCCCGTTGGGCTAAGCCCACAGGCTGCCTCGCAAGCCTGGCCTGTTGGCTTGTGAGAGGGCTGCTATGGAAGCCCTTTTGGCCCACTTGCCCCTCCCAAGCCCCTCAAACAAAGCGCGTTAAACTTCTTGGGCGGGATTGGCCTCCATTTTCACAGCACGAAACTTAACTTGCATTTTCAGGCGTGCCCGTACATGTATGAACAAGGGTAATTACACTCTCCCGAAATTTACTTAAATTATAAATTATTCTTCTAGTTTTAAAAATTACATCACGCTTTTAAATTTTTAATTTCATAACAAATAAGTCTTTTTATTAATAAACCATCAAATTAATTAATAGTTTTTAATAATGTTAAAATTTTATTTCAATTAATAATTCAAATAATTTTATTATTACAATTAGAAATTTCATTTTTTAAAAAAATTCTAACAAAGAGATATTTGTAATTTTTCAAACCACAAGAAACAATTCGTATTTTAAACAAATCTCAAGGGGTGTTTGTAATTTACCCTATGAAAAAACATTTTGCAGATAAATAAATTCAGAGATATTCAGTTGTTTGTTCATACTGAGAAGTATAAGTAGCTGCAAAAAGAGGGTTTGCTAGAAACAATTCCAAAGTGTCTTCAAACACCAAAAAACACTTCCATATCATATTTCTATGGCCACCATATGAAGAATCTTGAACATCAGATTTTGTTCAACAAGATACAAAATTTAATACATATAAACTTCCAATAACAAAGTTCACTTCATGCAGTCGAGGCATCCTAACAGAGCTGTAGACTTGAACATTGTTCCTACATGACCCGATCAATTTGATTATCACCATGGTCGCAGATTCAAAGGGTGGCAGAGGGAGATCAATTTGCAGAGGGCTACTGATGAAAATAGGAATAGTAGTAGTAGTAGTCAACAAGTGTTCGAGTGCTCTATTTCATCTGGAGGTTTACCTGAATGGGCATCTTGACAATTCTCCCCATCCAACAAGCTGGTTGGAGGCTCTTCCTCTTTTATGGCTTCAGCCATCTCTTTGGGACCCAAGAAGCTCGGTTGATTGGTTGAAGATAGGAGCCTTGCCCACATCCTGTCGGTTATCACAACCTTGTTTTGTCTCTCAGTGATACGCTGCACATTCATAGGGGGGAAAAAATACAAAACAAAAACAAACACAACCCAATAAATGTCATACTATAGTAACTTTATAGTGCTGATAAGTAAGAGAATATTCTAATAAAGATACACATTGCAGGTAACTGTTAAGTCACCAACTGTCCCAAAAGCTCAAGCTGTTAGGAAACAGGCTCGACAATGTATATCAAGCCATTCAACACCCTACATAGATTGAAGAGAGAATGCAAACGAAAGGAGAAAAAATCCAAATGAAGAGACTTGAACCCAAGGTCTTGTCTAACCTGAGCTCTAATACCATATTAATGTCCCAAAAACTTTAGCTGTTAGGAAACAAGGTGAGTGGAGGTGGGGTTATTGCCATGCAAATCAAGGAAAATCACAGGAAAACAAGCAAAAAGGCCAAAGTTCTGATTTAACTGTATTCCCAAGTAACTTTGAGTAAGAATGATTATCAACTAAACTCTAATATTGAAGTACTCTCTACTTAGTGTGGCAACCACTGGTAATACAAACATAGCTGCCAAATTGAGAATTGAATCATGCATCCAAATACATCTTTCTGTATTAACAGAAGATTCAGCAATAATTTCAGTAGTAGTTGCAAATATATATAGTAAAAATGTGGGAGGTAATAATATGTAACTATATTAGTGACATGATCATGTCGTCTAATGAGTTAGTGCTTGATATCAACTGAAGTGTTCATCAATATGTTCGAGACAAAGATGGTAGAGTGGCAGAGAGTAAATGAGGCAGCACAGTAATGAGTATCCCATGTTTTCAAACTTTGGGAGATTTGAGCATATTTTTTGCAATAAAATAGCTAAAACAGTATCAAACCTATCAAACATGTTTTCAGCATTTTTCAGGGAACAAAGATACTAAGCTGGCATTTAAATTTAGTAGAATGTAATAACTTTAGTAATAACAAAAGTTATAGACTGTCTAAAATAAGGACAACATAGCTAAAAGAGGCTATGAAGAAAATGAAGACAGAAAAAACTGTAAAACAAAATGGAATGCCTATTAAGAGTTTGCATATGTACAGGTGATGAAGGAGCAATGTAGTTGACTAATTTGTTTAACATGAGCATACCAAGAAGATGCTTTCTAAATGGAGAAGTATATTGGTGCAAATAAAAATATAACGACAATATTTTGAGCGGCACTACTTATCATGGCATAAAATTTTTGTACGTCAAACAATAAAAACATAGTGAGAGTCACTGAATGAAGATTAGAACGCAAGACAAACAGATTATGAAAAATTCAATTTTTTTCAATGCCTCGAAGATGGTGGGCATAAGATGGCAAGGGATGGAGGAGGTGAGAGCTCAGCCAGCCTTGAGTGAGAGAGGACATCAGTGAAGAGGATTTACTCTTGTGGAGATGGGGACGAGAATTGAAGATCACTTGCTGTTCAAACAATTGTATGCATTAGAGGCTCCCTTATATAGGGAGGACTCCAGTGTTAGGTATGATACGTGGAACAAGATCATATGTCTTGATCAAATCTTCTGTGTGTAAGATTGGGCCAGGCAACCTTGATGTTCACTTAGTTCTAAACTCCCAGGTACAAGTCCTTCAATGATCTTGAACAGGGTGTTTCTAGTCCCTACTTCTAGATTGGGCAATCACATTTAAGATGGAGATGTCTTGAACACATAGATTATAACCTATTACAGAAGGAAGCAAGATACAGAGGAATCATGACTCGATAAAGAATCACTTCGCAGTGTCATAGGTTGCCTTGCAAGGTCAACTCCATGACATTTTGCACGTGGTGGTGTGACCATTTGAGTGCTCAGGAGTGGCCCTTGGAAGTGCCTCGGTGAAGGGCATTGAGATTCCAAGTCGGCGGTTCGGTGCCTCAACGTGGCCCCAAGGTTGGCCCCAAGCAGCCCAGGGTAGACATGCCACCATGTAGCCAGCAGCAAGCCCAAGTAGCAAGGCCGCAGCCCTGGCCACAGCTCAGGCTGCAGCCCAGCCATCCACCCAGGCCACCTGCCGTGCCATGCCGTCCACCACCTAGGCTGCAGCCCAGCAACAACAAGCCATCAAGGCAGATTTTTGGCCCATTGTTTGAGGGCCCAAATGAAGGAGTTTTGGACTAAAATTTTTATTGGACTTGGGTCTTGGGGTGAGTGTTTTCCCGACCATGTTTGGTGATTTTTCTCAATTTGTGAAATTTTTGAAAAATCATTATGCTGCCCAGGCCGCGGCCCCAGCAACAGCAAGCCATCAAGGCAGCTTTTTGGCACGTTGTTTGAGGGTCCAAACGAAGGAGTTTTGGGCTAAAATTTTTACTGGACTTGGGGTCTTGGAGTGAGTATTTTCCCAACCATGTTTGGTGATTTTTCTCAATTTGTGAAATTTTTGGAAAATTATTATGATTTATCAAGTATAGGGGACGTTTCCTCTTGTTAGTTGACAAAAGGCTTTAAAAGCATATATAAGGGGGTATGGTGTGCTTCCTACCTGCCTCCCACCCAAACTAGGCTTGAAGTGAGCAACCTTGGGGCAACTCAAGAGGGGCTTTAGGCATCCAGAGGGGTGTCTAGAGTCTCCACACAAGTTTGGAAGCCCCGTGGACGGTGCAAAAATGTAAGCACTACGCCTGCCTCCCAAGCGCAAGGTTTGGGTCGTGCTTTCCATTATGCCACACGTTATGGCATCTTAGGGGTCGTTCTAGGCCGCATGGGCAATCGAGGCACCACCAAAGGCCTTGTGTGCCAACTCAAGTGCATGGTTTGGGTTCAGCCTTGCATGTAGGAATCTTGTGGCTTAAGCTAAGCGGCTGGAAGGCAATACCGCATATGTGGGCTATCGAATGAAAGCATCAAGCTATGCATTGACTAAATCCATTAAGGGATGACATTATGCTACAAATGAGCTACAGATTAAGACGTTGCCTTACTCGAGCGATACGTTGGTGCAACACTAAGGTGCGCAATGGCCTTAAGCTGAATCTAACACACATGTTGGCACGAAGAGTACGCCATGGGAAAGTTACCCACGGTCTCTTGTGGGCTATACATGATCATGTGGCTATCCGATATACAACGATTGAAGCATGCTTGACCCTGTGACACTTCGAGATGCTTTCAAAGACCCAACATGCTATGTTGGCTTGTCGGCCAAGTCGAGGACTTTCGCAAGTACATTGTTGTGTGGCTAGGCACCTTGATGACATAAACCTAAGTTGGGCGAGCACCTTGCTGGAGATAAGCTTGGCGCAATGAAGCGACTTATGCCGTGCTTGGTGCACTTGAGGCGTCAGGCCTACTTGTGGCATCCGGGTAAAGACGGAGCTTCCTATGGGAGTTGTTCTGCTTGACAAAGCATTGGGCCCAAATGTTCAAATGGGTGAGATCATCAACACTTGATTTATCAATGAGCTAAGGAGGGATTAAACTTGGTAGAGTTTGAGCACCGCACGGGTGAAAAATTGTTCCACTACGCCTCTAAAGGAGTCGGCCCGTGACACAGAGCCATGTCTCTATTGAGCGAAAGTGACATGGCCAAGTAGCGCTCTAGGTCATGCCTCAGGGTACCCAATGCTATTGCTTGCTCTATGGTGTCAAGGCTAAGCAGCTGAGTGCGTTAACTGGTTAGGCTACCATAGTTGCTGGTTTATGTGTTCCCTACTCAGGCTAGGTTCATAATCCAATGACTAGTCCTAGAGATGACGTGGTGCCAAGCTGGCTTGTCACTTGAAATCCTTTTATCTATGTTGGAGACGACATGGTGTTGACAAGGCTTGCCATATGACAAAGGCTATACAAATACCTACAATCTACTGTGGAAATTGTTTTCCACAAACAAATGGAATAATAAAGAGAAAAAAGATGTTCATATAGTGTTAATTGATTTATAGAAAAAATACAATTGGCTTCTTAAAGAAATAATGTAGAAGATTGTAGAGAGAGAGAGAGAGAGAGGAGACATGCTTATTATATATATATATATGAAAAACTAAGGCCACATATAATGAAGTTGTGACTAATGTAAGAATAATCGGGTAAAGAGAGGATGGTGAAATATCAATAATAATGGCGTTATAGCAAGGTCAATATAGTAACCATGAGAGAACTGCAAAAGGGTTAGTCAATGATATCATTTAAGCATGTAACAAACACCAATGCATGTTGGAACAATTACAGTTTCCCCCTTTCTCCTAGGAGCATCTTCGCAAGGGGGCCAAGCATTACCCCCAACAGTTAGGTCCAAGTACAACAGATGACCCATGTAGTCAGGGACTAACATAACTTAGCATTATGGTGCCCCCTAGCCCACACATGATCGTGTGTGTGAGTCGGTTTCTAATACCATCATAAGTAACAACTAAGGGAACTCCCAAAAGGAACCAAGGGAACTTGCCCAAAAGGGCTAGGCAAGGATGCTATTTGGGAATTCATCAGGTACACCAGTTGGCATCTCCCTTTATTTAATTAATTTTGTTTCCTGAGACACACTGTTTGTATCCGTGTCCGTGCTTCTTCGGTGCTCGGGTTCAACTTGTGTTCATGACAAGCCCACCCACGCATGATTGGCTTAGTTTTGCTTCACAATCTTACGAGCTAATTTACCTTCATTCGATTTAAAAAGTTTTGGTAGTTTACATGTCGCATTCTAAGACGTTGAATAGGAGAAGGGGGAGGGGGCGAAGTTAAAGCCTTACATTCTAAGATGTTGAAGAGGAAGAAGAAAAAAAAAAAGTTAAAAAGCAACAGGCTTGATCTCCTAACACGTAATCCTTACTGTTATCACCTTGCATGCTAGTCAAAGTGGAGCTAAAATCGCAAAACAAAACAAGCTCATAGACTTATAAACATCGATGAAATTAGGGAGTACATTAGAAATGTTTTGTAGTAGTGATTTTGCCTAGTTGTAAAGTTTCTATAGGGTTGCTATAAGACCAAAAAGGTTGGTGATTAAGGAACAATTATGTTCAAAGAATATTGGGATGGATAAGTAGTGTTACAAAAACAAGGTCGAGAAAAATAATAATAAAAGAAAAGAAGAAAAAAAAAACAAATGCACTAGTAAAAAGTTAGAAGTGGCACCATTAAAGATGAAATTAAAGAAAACCATATGAGTTGGAATGAGCATGAGCAATGTAGACCAACTCAAATGACTGAAATGAATAATGGTTTCGTCGAAGTCGACAATGCCAAAGAACAGAGGAAGTTCAAAGAGGACATATGTTAAGGTGAAAATGGAAGAATATGTTTGCTCTATGATTAGGGCAGCAAACGAGCCGAACTTTGTTGAGCTTGAGCTCGAGCTTGGCTCATTTGCTTATCGAGCTCAGCTCATTTATCAAACGACCCTAATATTCAAGCTCAGCTTGTTTACTAAATGAGTCGAGTTGAGCCAACTCGCGAACAACGCGGTTCGTTTGTAGCCCTATCTATGATTGACTGAATATATGCCTTTTAATAGAGTTAATTGGAGAAACCGGTTTTGTGCAGCCAATCCCAAATAATTGGGATTTAGGACTAATGCTTGCCGAGTAGAGTTGAGTTGAGTTCAGACAAACATACACGCACAGAATTTGGGACAGAAAATGCATTCTGTTAGTTACCCAAGCAACACACTTCTTCACCCAGCACCTAACCACAAAGTAGGCTAAGAGAAAAATATTTTAGCAGTCAGCGGTTATGATTCTTTTATTCAGTTGCATCAAGATCCTCCTTACAGAATGCTCCACTTCATAGATAATATATAATACCAACTGTCATGGACATAAGAAGAAGAATGAGAAGAAAAAGTTGCTGATAGAGGTCTAAGCGCATTCTTGTGACTATTAAGGAAGGGAGGCTGCAACAGATTCAAATAACCAGAAAGCATCTGATCCTTTCAAGTTGTTTCATAAATGAAAACAAATTGGCTCACAGGAAGTTCACAAATTGACATCATTAAAATTTTAGCTGTCGTCTTTTGGCAATTAAGATTTGATAAAATAAAAAATAAAAATAATAATAAAAATTAGCTATCCCTTTCTGATAGGGCATTATTACTTCATAACAAACAGCATTAATCTGGGATAACAATTATGTTCGGAGTTGGATTCCATACCATAACCTTTACTTCTTTCCTATTCTTCTCCGAGTAAATACAAGAGCTTCACAGACAATACCCCTTATTATTAACAGAGTGCAATCATAGAACTAACTATAGGATCTGGAAGAACTTACATTGAAAGGAATATAAGTTTGTCTGCCATTAACAAGCCCACTTGTGTAGCCTGTGTACCCAGCCATAGCTCCATGAACAGCACTTTGAGCAAGGAGTGTACAATACACATTGTCAGCTGCATTGCTTGGAATAGCCCGGATCATGTATGTAGGATCTGTCAGAAAAATTGGTCAGGTCCACATCTTGTTATTTCCCTTCGCAGTACTTACTTTTTCAAGCAGATGCTAGGTGCAATTTTCTGTTTGATAATTTCTCCAAGTTCAGTTCAAGAAGAAACGTAAGACAAGCAAGAACGGGAAGTGAGAGGTTACTGACCTATATATTTAAGAGTAAGAACCATCTTATTTCGTTTTGCAAAATGTTCCTACAAAACAGGAAAGAACCAGTAAGCGACAGCGTGAAACTTTTATATTATCACTTGGGAATGCTCATCTTATAGAAAACAAAGAGATCACAAAATATCATAAAACTAAATTCATCAATGAATTATCTATTTCCATTAGATAGCCATGTAATTTTACACTTGTGGTCATGAAGAACATCTGCATGTTTACAAGCTGAGAATGTAAATTGAGAGGTATAAATTATAGTAAGTTGCGAAGTTTAGGAAAAATAACTATAACCAGTACCTTGATCCTATTAGAAATCCACAACCCAACATCTTGGAGTTGCCTGTTCCCAGAAGGATCTCTCTCTTCCCCAGGCTGCAAGCTCCCTGAAAGGAACTCCTGTCCGGCTCCTTCAGCTATCACAATAACCATGTGCCCATTTTCTTTGAGCGTTTTTTCCACGTATTCAAAAAGTCCACCCTTTCCTTCCAGAAAGAAGGGTGATTCTGGAATCAAACAACAGTCCACATCTCGGCTGGCAAGTGTAGCATACATTGCAATGAAGCCTGCACCAGTAAATCTGAGAAAAATGAAGGAAAATCTGGATAATGCCAGTGAAGCTAATCTAGAAAGGAAAAGCGTTGATGAAATTATTAGATTGAGTTAAGTTTAAAACTACAGAAAATCATACATTCAAAATCTCTGGAAATTTTTCACCTTACCTTCCTTAAAAATCGTGAAACAAAAAATCTTTATTTAGTTCATTTATTTTGACTGCTTCCAAGCTATGAGCAAATTTTATTAAGCAAGCAAAAGCATGTTCATATGTTGTAGCACCAAGAGCTATATTCATCTTCATTTGTGACTCTAAAGCTTGTTTTGCAACAGCAAGATGCACAAACATGAAATAAATGATGCTTTGAAGTATATGTGGACAACAAAAAACTAAATAAAAGTTTGCATAGCAGCCCAGTTGGCATCAGAGCAGGCAAAGAAGATGGTCAACAGCCCCGAAGTGATCGTTAGGCCAAATTGCATAGTTAGATATCTAATTATCTGTAATTTAGCCATGCAGTTATGACCACTGAAACATATGGGAGTCAACCTTACCACTGTCGCGGCCCATTAGCTTCACTACACCAACACCATTCTCAGTACTTTCAGCTTCAACATGCGCAGCATTGATGGCTCGCTGAGCTTCCTCAACAGCAGTATCAAAGCCAAATGACCTGTCAATGACCTGAATGAAAACAAAAACAGATGCAAATATTGTTATAAAAGATTATACAACTCTTTAGAAAACAATCAAAATTCAATTTAATTTAAAAACAACAGCAATATATAAGCCAAAGGGCTTTTGTAGTATTCTTTTATTTGATCAAATGAAAGGAGCTCCAATATGAAAGCATTTGAGTGTTAATTCATGGGTTTTCACAAATGATAGGGAATGAATTTCATTCAGCAACAATTCACATATACAAGATGGCAAATACCGGAATGTCATTATCAATTGTTTTGGGGATTCCCACAACTGCAACTTTAAGACCACGTCGTCTAACTTCCTGCATGAAGAGAATGGAAATGAACAATAATCAATTACTGTTTTATTCAGTTAATGCAATCAACTACAATGAGAGACAGGAGAGTCAGATGAAAAACATGAACAGATTTTACTTAATTGGAAGTCTAAGAAAGTTAGGGCTTATATTTAGGGAGTCAAGTACATACTATGTAGATGATTATGTTCATTTACAGCTGTTGCAAAATGCCATCGTAAAAAGCTCAGGTTGTCAAGCATGAGAATGCCAAGTTTGAAAAAACCACTTTGTGCAGAAAACAAGTCAAAGGTCACTTCTATACATAGTCCACACCTTCCACTCTCTCGGCATCCCCATATTGACAAGAGCAACATGCGCAATAGGCCTTTTACATGAGTATCTTTATCAGAGAGTTGTCAAAGAATAACTCATGCCTCCTGAAATTTTTCACCTTAGGACTGATATAGGGAGAAGATATTGAAAGGGTTGTTTCTTCAAGTAAGGTTGCAAGACATGAATCACTAACGGGCGAGGCATAGATCAGTGAAGTAACAGAGAACACTTGCAAATTCAGTCTCAATGAATTTTATTACATTAATTGATCAAAGTCAATGAAGTATGTACTATTTGCAGTGGTGACTGCAAACAGGTGGGACTGTTAGCGTAAAATTAAAAGCTTGGCCCAAGTTTGTTTTTATTGTGGAGTACCTAAACACATGGATAAATGCCTTTAACATGTGTTAAAGGCTCTATGGTTGGAATCATTTATAGAAATTTCAGCCACTTGGCTAAAGAAATATACCAGTCAGGGCTAGAATTTTTAGAATCCCATCTAATTTCAACCTTCAATGTTAGTGAAACTGGTTAGTGAATTGTGTGTGGCTCCAACTATACACACACACCCAAAAATAAATAAAAGTAAAACCTGAAAGATTGCAGCAGCTCCTTTTAGAGTTCCATCCCCTCCAATTATATAAACCTGAACCATTAAAAGGCATTTACCATTTTCAGTATGAAAGATGTTGCATGCTGAATCAGTAACAGAAATACTGAACTGCAATCATAATCTATAAAACACAAAAATGATTCTTCAAACAGTACTGTTTTACATCAAAACTTCTCATACCTGGTTAATCCCACGGTCTTGAATGCTATCAACTATCTTTGAGGTATCATGCCCTCCTCGTGACGTTCCAATAATTGTACCACCACGTTTATGAATGTCATTTACAACCTTCGGGGTTAAAGTAATACTGTTTCGTGAATAGAAACCCCTATATCCTCCCTAAAAGTGACCCAAAAAAAAAAGCATTAGCTGGCAAGATCACGATATCATGAAATACAAAACCTCAACTTATGGTAACCAAATCAGAACCCATGAAAATACCCACAAACAAGTACCAATCAATGATGAGGGTTTGTAAGGTGCCCACTTCTTAGACATGTTGAGACCTAGACTTGAATGGTAATTTTCATTACAATTAGTTAAAAGTCGCTACCCAGTGTTAGTCCCTTAATGGTACACAAGCTAAGGACCTTACAGCTTAAATTGCAAAAAGCAGTTTCTATCCCCAGAGGCCCAGACCTGAACCCAACAAGCTTTTACCATTTCACTAAGCTATGGCCCTCTACTCTTTAAAACATGCTTATGATATTCCAAACTGGCATCAGCAAAATGGGCTGACATTGAGAAATGCAGGTAACTTGTAAATGCATGTACTGTTGAATAAATTCAGTCAAGTTATAATTTCACCCTTCTAGCTCTATTCATAAATATGAAAATGTCAATACCACCTTCCTGTAACATACTTTTTAAAGGTTGACGTATTAAAAGCCTTTGGACCATATAAACCATGCTAGATATATAAGAATAAAAAATAAAATAAAAAAAAGGTTCCAATTAAATGATGAAAGTGAATATGGCAACAAAAATATTGTTGAGCAAGCATTATTAGTTTTTTGAACCACAACTAAATATTGTTTACTTGATAGGTCCAGCATTTTTAACAGAAGCCAACATCACAAATATAAATAATGAAGCCATCGCCCATCATTTTGAAGTAGTGCAGAATCAAATCAACAAAGTAGAGCTACTTTTATATAGCAACTCACTAAAACAACAAAAACAAGGGTTTCCACTTTAATTTCTGAAATCTACCATTCTCAAAGACCAAACAAATAATGAAATTGGTTCCATATATCCAAAAACAAAAAGTATCTATCACAAAAGAACAATTCTTGATACCCTAGACGATAGAAAAGAAATCTTAGCATCTGTTTTGAAGCGTTAGAAATAGAAATGCTCTGCATGTTTGGAAGCTGACCACATTTCTTATTGAAATTTATCATAAGAGCAGTGGTGTTAGATATAATAAATGTATGTTATGTGTGACCCTTTTTGTTCTGAGATGATTAAAAGGCAAGCTGTAAAGCCATGTTTCGGTTTTATGTAGTGTAGTGTAGTATAGAGTAAGATATTATTTTAAATTATCACATATAAAAACTATTAAAGATGGATCTTGTTTGGCAACCCAAAGCAAAGGAATTGAGTATACATCTCTCACCAAAGCAATTATATGAAATGCTTACTAACTTTGCATTATACATATTACAGATTACAGACCAATCAAAGCTGTCTACAGATTCACATGCAAAATTTCATCAGGGAAGCCACTGGACAAGGAAACATAAAATTAAAAAACACTCAAAATGCAAGGTGAGATTTAAAAAAACAAATTTAACTGAACACATAGGTTATACACTATCCACTCACTCACATCTATCCCAAGGACTTTGGTGGCGCCATACATGTGATAGAGGCTGCATACAAGTTCCCTGATCACAGTGTTCAGCCCAGGGCATAAACCACCACATGTGACAATACAAGCATGCACCTCATCTGCATCAAAATACACCTGTGAAGCATTGAATAGTTAGTCCAAGCAAAGACATATATGGTGGGTGTTTCATTGTGCAGTAATCACCTGAAACAACAGAACATACCTTTTGCCGAGGTCCAGCACGCCGAAAATGTATTCCTCTTGGACTCTCCTTGTGAACAACAATCTGTTGAGAAGTAAAGAAAAACACAGTTGTAGGCTTGTATCCATTTATTTAATTGCATCCAAACTGGACATATAAAACAACCTTTTGGCTTGGTGTAATAATTTCCAAGCTTCTGAGCCAAAAAGAAACAACCAAGCCTGGCCTGGAAAATGGTAGCACTAACTCCCCCCCCCCCCCCAAAAAAAAAAAAAAAAGAAAGAGCCCAAAAAGAAAAGGCACTTAAATACTAAACACAATATACAAACCCAAGAAACTCGTCTCTGTTATGTTCTCTTTGTCTCTACTTATCAAAATATATATATATGTATGTGCTCTCTCTATCACACACAAACAAGCATAGACAATCAAACACATAGAAACTAGCATTCGGCAGACAAGTGGTGCATATTTTTATTTCTTCCAGGACATGTGCATACAGATTTTAGGAAGGAAGAGAGAGTGAAATAAACGGAAGGAATTTAATTAAAACTCAATATATGAAATTTCTTTGATAAATAATGTCAGAGGAACCGAACAAGTCGAGGAGCAGAAGTCACCTTTTGGGGTACACTATCATCCACATGAACAAAATACTGCCTGAAACCAAAATGTAAAGTAAGAAGTAATCAAGTTTTGATTTAAAAAAATAAAGATACAAGCAATTACTGTTATATGAGCAGTTGGCATCAACTTGAAGTCCAAGAAAAGTAAATGCGACTTACTTCACAACTGAATATGCAGGATTGGATCGCAGTGGATTGGGATAAGTCTGCCATACAACCAATCACCAAAAACAATAAGAACATGAGACTCAACTTGGATTGCTGAAGCTTATAATGAAAAAGGTAAATATTTATAGAGGCACATGTCTATAATGATGCCCTTCATCTGTACCCAGAAATACAACATTCACTTGACGAAATGTATAATGTTAAGAATGATTAAGTAGGATTTTCACGTCCAATACTATATATGTCTTCTCTTTTTGGGTGTCAAAATTGTTTCAAGGCAGGTAACGAACTTGATCAGAGATTGGTGAGAGCTAGAGATGGAGGTACCACAAAAGGGCGGATGTTGCTCGATATCTTGTACAGTTAGTCAAGATAATACGAGGATGCTTGAAGATAAATAATTTTAAAAGGGTCCCACCATATGAAAGAATTGGTTGTGAATGCAACCATTTTAGCTATAGATATAGCCCCAACCTTTTTAAACATTTATTTGTGTGTATACATTAAGTCCTCACATATCTAGAGCTCAAATTTAAATATTGGTAGAAAGTCCTTTTTTTTAGTATTTTATTTTCCAACACTCTATACCTTGCAATTTTCTTAGAGCCACTCGTGTGCAACCTCAGGCCTCTAGCATGCCACATTTGAAAGATGTTCTACTGCAATAAAATTCTGTTTTTTTGACGGTTAAGTAACTGCTAATTTTATTCATATGCACATGTATGTTGAACCCTTATGCATAACTTCAGTGCCTTAAACGAACATGCAAATACATGTCTTATCCAAAATAATCTATTTGTGCTGCAATATTAAAAAATGCCAGGAATAGAGGTTTTTGTGAAGGGATGTACTCTTGGTATGCAATGCATCAAAATAATTAATATTATAAAAGAAGCTATGTTTTAATAGCTCTATAGCACAATAACTCAAGCGTAATTTCGTATCCATGCAGGACCTCAAACTTTTCAATATTCACTCTCAAATCAGTTACAAAAGTATTCGTCTAAAACTTAAATTTCAATCTCAAGTCTCAACAAACTTCTGTCCCAATTAGTTGGAGTCGGCCTATGTTACATGTACTCAGATGTAACTCAGATGGGGTGTCGGGAGCAACTGTGTGTCCAAATGATTCATCTAATTGTCATATCCAAGGATATGAAAAAGAAAATGGGAAGAAAAAACATAACACTTGTACAACCTTCCCAAAAAGCAAGTTTCCAGAAAACCCACATCCAATACAGGAGAAAATAAGATTTACAAACAAAATCAAACGAAATCTATCTATCCACAGTAAGATTACATATATAAAAAAAAATAAAAACAAAAAATAAAAAAAGAGGGGGTAGATGAGCAACATTACATATCAATCAAGTTCAAATTCAAATCAAATCAAATCACACACACACACACATATATACATATATATATAGAGAGAGAGAGAGGCATACAGGGAGATCGGGAATGTAATCATTCAAGTGAGGAACATCTTCGAGGACATAACCAGCAGGGCCAGAGACCACTTTAATTTGAGAATTGGTTTCGTCTCCCATAACACTCCTCTTGCTTCTCAAAAATCAAATTTTATATGTAGAATGTTTGACGATTAATCTCGAATTTCGGACAGGAAATGCAGAGAACAGGGAAGAAGCGAAAATGGAGGAATGAATTTACTAGGCTTATGATGATCTGTGAGGAGGATGATACGTATAAATATAGACGCGTGGGTCGTGGTGATCGGTCACTTTTTTTCTGGTTTTTTTTTTTGGTTGACAAGAAGCTCACACACTTTTGGTTTTTTTTGGGGATTTTTTGAAAAAAAATTATATTAGGCATTTTAAATAATTTATTAAATTTTTTATCAAATTTTTTATATGAATATGATATTAAATCTATATAAAACTTAAACAAATTTATATGTGTGTAGATCCCATACTCATATAAAAAATTTAATATATTATTTAGAATTTATAACGTTTTCTGATCTAAAATAAGTTGAAAAATGATTTTTTGGCCATCCAATTAGATTAAATAAATGACAAACATAAAATATTATATTTAAATTATAATTATTTTATTTTTTCATAAAAATTATTTAAAAAGTTTTAATTTTAAATTTAAAAATATCTCAATTCTAAAATGCCAATTAAAAAAAAAAAATTGTCAAACGAAAACAAAGCATCGAGTTTGGACATGTGATGCTCTCTCTTTCTCTCGGACGAATGATAATGAAGAGTCGAGGTCAGATCCGATGCACATTGTATTGTGGGTACAGATTCTGGGTCCATTATCCGACCGGGTTGCCCAAAACATGGGGCGCCACCACTATGATGGTTTTCAGAACCCTCTTTCTCTCACTTCCCTGGTTTTAGATGCTTGTATTGAAGAGCTAATTGGAACAAAACAAATCATAATGCGGAAAATTACAAAACATGTACATAAGGTGTTGGATTTGACTAGTAACCAAGTAAATTTTAATATGTTTAATCTAAACAATAATGATAGAGACCACTAATTTTGGAGCTCTAAAAAGACCACTAATGACATGGCACTCAATAAAAAAAGAAAAAAAATATAACACCAAGGCCAAAACATCAAATCATTTATGATGTGATCTACTACCACATCATTAGTGGTAGCACTAATTAGTGCTCTCACTCATTTTCCTTAATCTAAATTCAAATCCTTGGTTACCGACACAAGTTAAAAATTCACTCTTGGGCCTTGGGTGATATATTTTTAGTTAAATAGTTTTTTTATTTTTATTTTTTATATATAAGATATTCTAGGTTGGTTTATGCACAAATTTCTACCGTCCAAACAAACCTTTTGAAGCAGTACATATGTCTTGCGGTCCGTGATCCCAAGATATGCATTTGTTGATTAGAGAATTCGAACCTAAAACCTGAAAGAGAGTAAGCCTCTAAATCCCAATCGTCACCCATTAAGCCAATCATCCTGTGGTTAAAATAGTTTTTTTCCTTACTTTTTGCACTTTTTTAGTTAAACATGTTTGGTTGGGTTTTGAGAAAGTAGTTTTTAAAAATTATTTTTGAGAGAGAGTTTATAAATTTTTTTGGTTTGTTTGGTTGTGTATTTTGAAAATAGTTTTGGAGTTTGTGAGTTTGAAATGATTTGATATTTTGTTATAATTGAGTAGATGTGTGTGAGAGAAAAAATGATTGAGAATGAGAAATGAGAGAGAAAAAATGATTGATTGATATGTAAGAGAGAGAAAGTAATTTTGAAAATTGTTTTAAAAAACTTACAAACCAAATAAGTTTTTTAGAAAAATTTTCCCAAAATCACTCTACAAAACCAAACCAAACATATTTGGGTAAAAAAAGTCACAAAACTAATAAAAAGTCAAAAAATCAAAATGTTATACAAAAAAAATTAAATATTTTTTTTTCCTCACCTTTTACACTTTTTTTTTTGTAAAAAAATAAAAAAATTATTTCAAATATATCGATTTTTTTATCTCATATTTTAATAAAAAAAATCTCCAAGAAAGCCATTTTCCAAAATAAGCCCAAGTATAATCAGCATTTTATAATTATATTTGACGAGGTTTTATTTTTTGGAACTATTATATATAATCTCATTGTCAGCAATGTCATATACATCATTTCTATATATATATATATATATAATTAATTATTCATCAATTGATCTCCCATTCGATTAGGTAACTAACTCTTTATATATTTCAATGCTAAAATCATTGTCAATCCTTTATCAAATATTTCATCAAATTCAAATTTAATATTAAAAAAAAAGTTTAAACGGTGCTCCAACCATTTAATCAAATCCATATCAAATCAAGAGAGTCATTTTTTTCATCAAATTGAGAACTCATCAAATTTGAATTTGATGAAAATTTAAAATGATAAAACATTAGAGATGATTTTTTTCATCAAATTTAATGAAAATGGAAATTTGGGATAAGAGGAAAATATTTAAAAAGATTTTTATGAAATAATTGAAATAGTTCATAACAAATCAAATTTTTTACTCAAATTTAAAATCAAATTATATGAAAAATTTAGTGAAAGTTAAAATGCTCTAAGAAATTTTTTAAAAATGGTATTTTTTTTTAGAAACGGTCCTCATATTTTTGTTAATGGGTTCCCATTGTATCGAACTAAGATCTCGCTTAGGAATATGCTTTTTTAGTATCTTTTTTATTTTTTGATTAAAATATAATGTAAAAAAAAAATATTGTGTGTTTGGAAAGAACTTTTTGTTGGAAAAATGGTTTAAATAGGCATATTTTTTAGCCCAAAATTGAGTGGGTTCCAAACGTCTTTTGGGGTGGGTTCGAAGAGGTGACGTATTCCTTGTCGCGTGACAAGTCACACGGTGAAGACGGAACGTCAAAACCATTTATGAGTGAATGGGAAGTTAACGTCATTTTCGGGTTTAACATTAATTTTTTAGACAAAATTTATTTGAATTTTTCAATAAAAATTATTGTGGGAATTTAATTTAAATATAAATTTATTTTTGGTTTTTTAAAATGATTTCCTAAAAAATGATTAAACTATTTCAAATAGTTTAATATTAGTATTCCATTTATTTAGAATCTTTTCCCCTTTAGTTTTTTTGAATAAACTATTCAAATTATTTAGGCTCCGTTTGGTGGAGTTTTCAAAATCTAGTTCCACACTTACTTTTGAGTGTGGTGTTTGTTTAAGGTTTTCACCCTTTAGTTTTTTTGAATAAACTATTCAAATTATTTAATGTTTTATCCCAACAGTTCCACCAGGTACTGTTCCGTCTTCGGAACCTTTTTCAATTTGCTTGAAAATAAGCAACGGTCAGATTCATTTTGCAAACAGATCTGTTCATTTGAATAAGGCACACGTTGATCACTTTTACACCGGTTTGTGGCTTTGGAAATTTGCCTATAAATTTAGCCTTGATTCCATCAGTCGGGGGGTGTCAAGAAAAATAGTCTGAAATTTTGTTCCATTGTTGTCCAAAATTTTCTACTTTTGCATTATTCTTCATTTTAGTTTTAGAATAAATTAAAGAGAGTATTAGAACACAAGGTTTGGTTCGCCGAACAAATTGTTTGGAGTACTATTACAATTTGTGAAGATCATTGTATCCTGAGAGATAGACGCCACTCATCCGTAAGTACCATAACGGGGCGAATTTGTCTTAAGGACAGAATGTCACACACTTGACTTGGTCTTAATTTTTATTCGGTTCGATAAATAAATCTGGTATGTTATTTATTTATTTTGTTTGAATTTATTTCAAGTTATTTTATTTACACAAAAGATTGTTCCAACACTTTTTGAATTTTTACTAAAAAATGAGTAATAAAATAATATAAATAATTAGAAGTGGGAAAATTGAGTTCAACCTATGAGATTTCACCTGACCTGTTGCCAAGTGAAGTAATGCCAAAGACAATTTTACAACATGAAGTGATCTATGCCTTGGGGGAAACATGGGGGTTATTGACAAATTTATCAAGAAGGTGCATACATACACACACAAAAATTTGTATATAAAAATATTTTTAAAAATGAGAGAGAAAAAATAATTGATTGATGTGTAAGAGAGAGACAGTGATTTTGGAAATTGTTTTGAAAAACTTACAAACCAAACAAATTTTTTAGAAAATTTTTTCCAAAATCACTCTACAAAACCAAACCAAACATATTTGAGTAAAAAAAGTCACAAAACCAATAAAAAGTCAAAAAATCAAAATGTTATACAAAAAAATTAAAATTTTTTTTTCCTTACCTTTTACACTTTTTTTTTTTGTAAAAAAATAAAAAATTTATTTCAAATATATCGATTTTTTTATCTCATATTTTAATCAAAAAAATCTCCAAGAAAGCCATTTTCCAAAATAAGCCCAAGTATAATCAACATTTTATAATTATATTTGACGAGGTTTTATTTTTTGGAACTATTATATATAATCTCATTGTCAACAATGTCATATACATCATTTCTATATATATATATATATATATTTAGAGAGAAAGTGATTTTGGAAATTGTTTTGAAAAACTTACAAACCAAACAAATTTTTTAGAAAAAATTTTCCAAAATCACTCTACAAAGCCAAACCAAACATATTTGAGTAAAAAAAGTCACAAAACCAATAAAAAGTCAAAAAATCAAAATGTTATACAAAAAAATTAATTTTTTTTTTCCTTACCTTTTACACTTTTTTTTTTTTGTAAAAAAATAAAAAATTTATTTCAAATATATCGATTTTTTTATCTCATATTTTAATCAAAAAAATCTCCAAGAAAGCCATTTTCCAAAATAAGCCCAAGTATAATCAACATTTTATAATTATATTTGACGAGGTTTTATTTTTTGGAACTATTATATATAATCTCATTGTCAACAATGTCATATACATCATTTCTATATATATATATATATATATATATATGTATATATAACTAATTATTCATCAATTGATCTCCCATTCGATTAGGTAACTAACTCTTTATATATTTCAATGCTAAAATCATTTCCAATCCTTTATCAAATATTTCATCAAATTCAAATTTAATATTAAAAAAAAGTTTAAACGGTGCTCCAACCATTTAATCAAATCCATATCAAATCAAGAGAGAGTAATTTTTTTCATCAAATTGAGAACTCATCAAATTTGAATTTGATGAAAATTTAAAATGATAAAACATTAGAGATGATTTTTTTCATCAAATTTAATGAAAATGGAAATTTGGGATAAGAGGAAAATATTTAAAAAGATTTTTATGAAATAATTGAAATAGTTCATAACAAATCAAATTTTTTACTCAAATTTAAAATCAAATTATATGAAAAATTTGGTGAAAGTTAAAATGCTCTAAGAAATTTTTTAAAAATGGTATTTTTTTTAGAAACGGTCCTCATATTTTTGTTAATGGGTTCCCATTGTATCTAACTAAGGTCACGTTTAGGAATATGCTTTTTTAGTATCTTTTTGATTTTTTGATTAAAATATAATGTAAAAAAAAAAACTTGTGTGTTTGGAAAGAACTTTTTGAATTTTTACTAAAAAATGAGTAATAAAATAATGTAAATAATTAGAAGTGGGAAAATTGAGTTCAACCCATGAGATTTCACCTGACCTGCTACCAAGTGAAGTATTGCCAAAGACAATTTTACAACATGAAGTGACCTATGCCTTGGGGGAAACATGGGGGTTATTGACAAATTTATCAAGAATACATACACACACAAAAATTTGTATATAAAAATATTTTAAAAATCTAACATAAATACAATAAACGTATAAAAAATATTTTTAAAAATCTTTAAAATATTAACATACGAAAAGTACAAAAAAAAATTATAAATATTTGTGTACACATATTTTACTTTTTTTCATACATGTACAAGAAGGTGCATACGTACAAAATTTGCTTCAAATTTGTAATATATTACAAAAAAAAAAAAAACAAGGAAAACGAAAAATCAATTTCCAATGTTGGCTACCTAGTACATTATCTTTGATGGAGCTATTGTGCATAGGTTTATAGACCACTGTGCATAGGTTTGTAGGATAAAAATTGTAGCCTTTTTAATTTTTTTAGTGACTTTTTGATTTTTAAACTAAAATTACCGCTTGCCAAACAATGCCTAAGTATTTATAGTATATATTTTGTTTTTTTTTACAGATTATTCAAGGCTTGAAGGGGAGTCGTCCAGATCCTCTAGAGTAATCCTGTGAAGTGATCCCCTAAAGTGATCCCTTATAATGCGACACCTGTTCTACTAATAAAATTAAGGGCTGAGATGACTTCTAATCAAAACGACCTTGTTTTGATGAAAGAGACCAAAAGAAGTAAAAAAAATAGAAACACGAACATGAGAGGAAGGAGGAGAGATTGGGAGAGCTGAGGAAGAAGAAGGAAGCTGTCGCAACCCCAACACCACCCCGTTGCCTCCGAACGCCGCCGATTCATATTGGCTACAACTCTTACGTCTCCTACTGTCAATATCTCATATGGGTCTTAATCTTACATTTCTATGTCTTTTGTTCTTTATTGTTTTGATTTTGTAGCTTTGGTGTTTGTTGTTTGTTCTCACAAAGAATCATCCCCAAAATTTTCATATTCAAAGAGGTTCAAACTTCAGACTTTGATCTAGGTTTTCTTTCTTCTTGAATCCAAAAAAATGTTTGTTCGAGTCAAATTTAACATGGTTTTGCTTTGATTTGCTTTCTATGGCATAGATTATTAGTGAAACAGTAGGAAAGGTAAGAGTTGTAGATGTGTGTTGATTTTCATTAATTGTACATGGATTTCAAATTCCAATCCTATTTCATTTTTCAATTTTTTTAGTTTTTGGGTGAATAAGTTTTTCAATTTCTATTTCTTCATTGTTCTTCATTTTTTTGCTGTGTATATATGAAGGTCTTGAGAAAGTTGGATCTGGTTTACGAAGGTGGACTTGTTAGGTTAATGGGTTTGATCTCTCGGGAAGTTCATTGCCATGGACGACATCAAATCCATTTTCATGTGGGTTTCTCTGCAAATCAACACTCATTCAAAGTCCATTACCTCATAAATTCATGTGAGTTTGCTCCCAAAAAAGCTCTCTCAGCATCAAGGTGTGTCAAACCTTCACCAACCCACAATCTCTCTATCTTTTAAATCCACCCATTTTCCTCTTCATCTCTCAAACTCATCAAAAACTCTGCAAAATCTCTACGTCCTTGAAGCTTCTTGAAGAATAGATTCGATTAGCTTCTTTTCAGCCTCTCATCTCTCTCTCTCTCTCTCTCTCTCTCTCTCTCACAGCCGCGTTCGATTTGCAAACTCTGCGCACACAAAAAAAAAAAAAAAAATTGGATCTGGCTCACCAAAACGAAGTTGTTTTGGCGAGAGATCATCTCAGCCATTGGTTCCATTAATGGGACACGTGTTGCGCTATAAAACATCACTCTAAAGAATCACTTCACAGGATCACTCTAAATGATCCGGACTCAGGGGGGATCCCACCAGCCTTAAGGTGGAGTCGCCATTGGATAAATTGACAAATTTATCTCTCCCTATTAGTGCCTTTAAATGGAGACAAACATAGATAGGAGACAAACATATAGTTTAAATTGAAATTTTTTTATAAGTTTGGAATTTAAATAAAATAAAAATCTAAAATTTAATTTGTTATGATGACCAAATTTTAGTTTTTATTTTTATTTTTAATACAATTCTCCATTTTTGAAGTGTTGAAGTAGGTTAAAAGCTAATTTTTTAGCCTCTTTTTTTTTTAAATGTGCAAAAAAATAAAAAGATGATGTGACTAAAAAAAAATTTAAAAGTTAACAAGCTAACTTTTAACTTATTTTTCAAAATAACAAAGGCTCAAGCCATTTACATTATCAAAGAGAATGGTAATTAGTATAATATATTTTTAAAAACATAACAACTTTTAATTACAGGCTATTATCATTTTATTATGAAAATCTTCTGCTTGTTTTAAAATAGTCTGGTAATCTCTATTAGCTTTCTTATCACTACTCATAAACTAAGACCTTACAAGTTGTTCTAAAATTTCTAATTTTTGTTTTAAATTATCTTGAATTTGATTAATTTGTTCTATTTGTTTAGCTATTTGATTTGTAGCTGAAATTAATGTTTCTATTTCTAGCTTAGTAGGAAATTTTTCTAAATTTAAATCTATTCTTTTTTGTAGGATAGAACTACACTGATCTTGAATATAATCTAATTTTTTATCTTGATCTTTAATTATACTACGATTATTACGGAGATGATCTATAGATGAAATAAAAAGATTACTAATTTTATCTATATCCCTTTTAATATTTTCTGCAAAATTAATCTGATAATCTATGATGCTATTTAGCTGAGGATTATGTTCATTATGAAGCTGATGTGTAAAAGTCTCTTCAAAATTACAACAGAAATTATTTTTATTTACGCTAAGGCGACGGTTATGGCTGCTGAGTTCTAAATCTAGATACTCTACTTTTTTCATATACAAAATTAACTCCTACTATAAAATTATTACAAGCTACTATAATATGAAATTTATAACTAAAATCTCCAAAAATAAAAACTACTCTATTACCATAAGCAAAATACATAAACTAATTTAAACTGTCCTAAAACCGAACGCTGCTCTGATACCAATTTTTGGGTGTGTGTGGGGTTGAGTTAGTGGTTTACCACTATTTTGAAATTGGGCTGAGAATTATCTGACTAATTCTACAATTATGCTATGCTACTAGATTTTCAAGCTGTTGTATGGCTATTTTTAAGGCTTCTTGTTTTTCAGTTAGCTGTCTATTTATTTGAGAAATTTTTAAACTGTAATTTTCTAGGGATTTGCCAGATGCTAATGATAAAAGAAACTGATATCTAAATATCTGATCTTCTAGTTCTTGTATTAGCTCGGTACTAATTTTAATTTTATTCTTAAGGTCTTCGTCTAAGGGCATATACTTTCCTGATTTTTTGAAATTTAATTTCTAAAGTCTACGTCTTATACAACTTTTTGGTTTTTTGAGATTCTTATATGGACAATATTTCCTTAATATTTCTACTCGGGTTGCTCTCCTTTTATTCTAAAAAAAAATTTCTATGGTAAAAACTATTTTTAAAAAATGTTTGTTTTCATTACATGTACTTCCACCTTGAGACTAAGCCTCGTTCAACATAGTATATTTTTATTTTCCATTTTTTACTTTTCCCTTTCTGCCTACAATTCGCCCTCCAACGCCTAACCACGGCTCTCACGGGCTCTTCAGCTAAGGTCACTCAGTAATAAAATAGAAAATTAAAAATACTACGAAGGTTCAAAGCATGTAATATTAATGAGCAAACAAGCATTCCATAAACTTAGTTTTTCCAAAAAGAAAATAAATTTTTAGAATAGAAGAATTACCCTTTCGAAATATTTAAGGAAAAAGAGAAACTACTCACACTTCATATTAATAAGAAATATACTTACAGAGATTATATTACAGACTCTGAAACTCTGAAAAACTTAATACACTTAGAGGTTTTTTGAGAGGGGTTGGAAAATTTACAACGCAGAGTGAAGTGGTGTTTTTCATTCTGCTTCATCCGTTGGCATGCAAGCCAATTTATACACAAAGTTGATATATACAATCCAAAAAACAATACGTCAAATGTTTTGGCTAAAAACAAAAGCCTAAAAGGCTAGAAACAAAAAGTCTAAAAGGCTAAGGCTATTAACTCTAGTCTAACTCTAATCTTGACTCTAGACTAATAATATCTATGACTCTAGACTAATAATATCTATGACTCTAGACTAATAATATCTATGACTCTAGACTAATAATATCTATGACTCTAGACTAATAATATCTATGACTCTAGACTAATAATATCTATGACTCTAGACTAATAATATCTATGACTCTAGACTAATAATATCTATGACTCTAGACTAATAATATCTATGACTCTAGACTAATAATATCTATGACTCTAGACTAATAATATCTATGACTCTAGACTAATAATATCTATGACTCTAGACTAATAATATCTATGACTCTAGACTAATAATATCTATGACTCTAGACTAATAATATCTATGACTCTAGACTAATAATATCTATGACTCTAGACTAATAATATCTATGACTCTAGACTAATAATATCTATGACTCTAGACTAATAATATCTATGACTCTAGACTAATAATATCTATGTCATAAATGCATAGGTAAAAATTTTATCAATAAAAGATTAGGATAATGATATCGAGTACTGCTTTGGGCCCCATCGCATATCATTCAATCCTTCTTTTTTGACAAAATTCTGACACTATAAGTTATTACAGGACACGTATAAGGATTTTCACAGCTTTTCTTTAATAAAGCAGGATAAGAAATATCTACTTTATTAAAGTAGTGATTGAAGGAAAATCTTTATTACTGACAGACTCACAAAATATCTAAAAAAATCTTTTTTTTTTGTCTTTTCTTGGCGTGCATTTTTTTGATATCTGAGGAGAATCTCTATCTTCCATGGATTTTGTCTTCTTTTGACGGAGAGCCAATTATTGATTCTACGCTTTCCATGAAATCTATAGCTTTATCTGGGTCTGCTTGACTACGTCCTGAACTAGCTAAAGGTCTTCTTCCTCCTACTGCATACTGCATTGGTTCTATTGGATCTTCTACAGCTGGGTTGTGGATTATTGGTTCCTGAGCTTTCTGTAGTCATATAAAAGTTTTCTTCTAGGTGGTTAGGTTGTTCTGGTATTCTAAAAATTTTGCTGGGATGTATATTATTCTCTATGATATCATCTACATATTCCGTGTGAAATTCCTGATCTAAAAATGACACTGCTTCTTATGGGTATCTCCTCTGGCTAAATATTCATAATATCTGGCATCTAGTATTTTATTCATGTCTTCTAGGGTAAATTTTTCTAAATCTATCTCATCAATATTATATATCTTATTTTTTTGTGATATAGTTTTTTCTTCTGTCATTACGTAAAAACTGATTTATTCACTACGATATTCTTGATTTCTTTCCCTATCTATACTACTAAATTCATTCATCTTCAGATTTTTCTGGTGCTACATAGGTATACTGAGTAAATCTTACTGCATAATTTCCATCTTTCTGTTTGGTATAATAAATTATCTTGAGGGGCTAATCTCTTTTGTCCTAGAAAATCTCCTAGTTTCCAATCTAGTGCTGCATTATCTTCAGAATTAAATTTTTAGCTGGTAATGCTTTTATTCCTTTTGCGCCTAATAATTTAACTATCTGATCATTAGTAAGTCTATAGTGAGTATTGCTTTCTGAGACTGCTAGAACTAAAAATCCTGT
>NW_021024986.1:290658-302321 GCF_004153795.1 Camellia sinensis | reverse complement strand
GAATGGCCGGTATCATGTGAGCATGGCCACATTCCCTATCATGCAATGGACTCAAGGGAGCATGGCCCTTGACCCTCGGGTCATCAATTGCACATTTCGATGCGTGATGGCCTAAGAGGCCAAGTTAGCAAATCTATGTCAATGCATGCAACAAACAAATGAATGCTAACGCCCTATCATGTTGAGATCAAGGGCATCGGCGACCGAGGATCGAGGCACGTTACATCACTTTGAGTACGAACGCATCTCAATTCTCATGTTTGGTTTGACACCCCAAACCAAACAATACAATATATGTATGCAAATGTGGCTCAACTATGCAACATGAGGCTAAGTTACAAGGTATGCCAAATGCAAGGTAACTTAAACATGCAAATGTAATGTACTAAGCATGCGAGATGCAATGCAATGCAACCTAAAATGTAATATAAACATGGCACAATGCAAGCATGCAACTAAAGGTAACAAGTCAAGCATGCAACCATATACAAGAGTGGACTTAGGCTGAAATGGAAGGCCCCAGCCACACCCCAAAACAGTGGCCAAAGATGCCAAAATGATGGACAACAAGCATACCAAACAAGCAAATCAAATGGGCCTAAAGCTAAGGCATGGAGGGCTATTCTCAAGAGCACCCAAAGGTGAGGTACATGGTTTTATTTTGGGGAATTTAGGAAACCCTGACTCGGTGCCAAAGGCCGCGTATCCGTCATCACCAAAGTTGCCTCGGCTCAGGAACTTGGGTACAATTGGGGAAGGTCTGCTATGAGCACCCCCTCTCGCCCGATCAAAGATGGTGGCATCCTTCATGCAAGTTGTTATTACAAGAAAGATGACTATAGTGAAGATAAAGATGACTATGGTGAAGATGAAGTTGCTTTTCATCGTATCAGTCCTTTGTTTCACTTAAAGAATGGGATGGGGGTTGTTGGGAGAGCACTTTTGTCCACTAATATGGTATTCTGCAGGGATGTAACTCAACTTAGCCTAACTGAGTACCCCTTGGCACACTATGCACGAAAGGCTAATTTAAGCGGTTGCTTCGCAATATGCTTGGAGAGCAATTGCACTAGAAATGATGTTTACGTGCTAGAGTTTTTTATGCCGATGAGCAACAATGCCAGTGAAAACCCACATACCTTATCAAGGAAAATATTGGAAACAATGAGGAACAATTTTCGTTGTCTTAGGGTTGCTTTTAGAGAAGAACTTGAGGAAGAATTACATATTGAAGAAATTAGTATTCAAAATGGTGAGAAACTTGATCCTGGTCAAATTCCCCAAACTACTCTATTCTTTGCCTCAGTTGATGGTGGCATCCTTCATGCAAGTTGTTATTACAAGAAAGATGACTATAGTGAAGATAAAGATGACTATGGTGAAGATGAAGTTGCTTTTCATCGTATCAGTCCTTTGTTTCACTTAAAGAATGGGATGGGGGTTGTTGGGAGAGCACTTTTGTCCACTAATATGGTATTCTGCAGGGATGTAACTCAAAGATCGGCCTCTACTAACCGTGATATCTTGTTTTGAAAGCATTATGTGTTCTTATTCCAGTTATTAGCCTAGAATTACTATGTTATGCGCACAGCAAACAAGTATAGACCAAATCGCCTAAATTGGAACAAAACATTTCATGCTTGTTTTGAAAATGGTTTGCTACTCGCAAGTAGGCTAAAACGCAGGTTTTGCCACCCTCAAGTGGGCCTTTAGAAAAAATGGTTTTGCCACTATCTAGTGGGC
Organism: Camellia sinensis; assembly: GCF_004153795.1. Classification (NCBI taxonomy): domain Eukaryota; kingdom Viridiplantae; phylum Streptophyta; class Magnoliopsida; order Ericales; family Theaceae; genus Camellia; species Camellia sinensis. Next base: position 300,578 of record NW_021024986.1, on the reverse strand, counting down.
TTAAAATTCACAGTTTTAATGCGTTATCCCAATTTAAGCAATCCGACCTCCATCCACAGGCATTCAAACAGTTATATCACATAAGCAGCTAGCCTCATGGTAATCATGCAATTATGGCAACACTCCCACGCATGCGGCATGCTAAAGCATAAAAGCTCACCTAGTACTCCAAGCCAAAACAGAAACCAGTTAGTGACCACATGCATGATCCTAGTTCATATTTGAAATGGCTAATGCAACACATGCAAAGATGCAATCCAAACAGGCTCGGCTATCCTAAACATGGCATGTGAAATGCTGCAACTAACAAATACTCAACTTGGAATTGAAATACGAGTGCAGTTAGCATGATATACCGAGCCTGGTGCATGTAAGACAAATGTGTGGATGCACGCATGCATAGCATAAGGTATGCTAATTTAAATATGCCCTAGTCTACCATCATAAGCGGGTAAATAAAAAGGAAGAAAGACGTGGGGTTGGAAGACATACACACACTCACGCACACTTATTACAAATTTGCCCTCGCTCGGAGGGACCAAAAGAATAATGCAGTCCGAATAATGAATTACCTATCCTAACTAATTAATTATTACAGACCCTCTAACTTAACAAATTAAATACAGAATAAAGACGGCCGCAGCCCTGCCTCGGGATACGCGAATGATGCATGCTTGGTCCATTTTGCCTGAAAACCCGTACCATGCCACTGCTGCCTCTGTTAATGCTGCCCTGCTCCTCTGAAAATTGCCAAAGCCTCAGGGTATCTTTAATGAGCACTGCAGAGCACCACCAGCTAAGTGAAATGACCACCGGCCATGGGAAATTTCCGTCGGCTGCTTTCAAGTCCATCGGCCTCATATTCTTTGTCGGTCGGCATTCTACAGTGCCGGTCGGCAAAAACTCCCCGCAGAAAACAATTTTGACAGCAGCAGAGGACAGGTAGTGCATGGCATAGAATTTCAAGCACATGTAAGCATGGTCATGTTCCCTATCATGTATTGAACTCAGGGGAGCATGGTCCTTGATCCTTGGGCCATCAATTGCGCATGATAGCCTAAGGGACCAAACTTGCCATTCAATGTAAAATGCATGTAACACACAAATGAGGACCAAGACCCTATCATGTCAAAGTCAAGGGCCTCGATGACCGAGGGTTGAGATGTGTTTCATCACTTGTAGTATGAACACCTCTCACCCTCACACTAGGTTTGACACCCCAAACCAAGCAATGCAATGCATGTTGTGCCAAACATGGCTAAAAAATGCAACAAGAAGCTAAGATGCAAAACATGTCAAATGTGATGCAATGCAAACTATCATGCAAACAACATGGTGTAGACACGCCCGCGTGAGGGGGCCCCTCTACTACAGTTCGGACTCGATTTTGTGTCACGGTTCTTAATCTGAACTAAAGAGTCCAAATCTGGCAAATCGTTTTGAGAAACAGATTTTTTGAAAAGAAGTGCCAAACATGAACTGCTTTGCCAGATACAGAGTCGCCACCTAAATATTTTTTATGGGGGAATTTAGGAAATCCTAACTTGGTGCCAAAGGCCACATGTCCGTCATCACCAGAGTTGCCTCGGCTCGGGAGCTAGGGTACGATTGGGGAAGGTCAGCTATGAGCACCCCCTCTCGCCCGATCCGAAGATCGGCCTCTACTAACCGTGATATCCATTTTTGAAAACATTATGTGTTCTTATTCCATTTATTAGCCTAGAATTACTATGTTATGCGCACAACAAACAAGTATAGACTAGATTACCTAATTTGGAAATAAGCATTGCATATCCGTTTGTCTTAAAAAAATGTTTTGGAATTTTCTACTCGTAAGTAGGCTAAAACACGAATTTCAACGAGTGTTTCCAACTCAGACAACCCAACCTTCACCCACAGGCATTCAAACAGTTTATCACATAAGCATCTAGCCACATGGTAAACATGTTGTCATGATAGCATTCACACACATCCGATATGCTAAAACATGAAAATACTTACATCGTACTCCACGCCAAAACAATAAACTCGTCAGTAAACAATGCATGATCCAAGTCCATGATTAAATGTCTAATGCAACACATACAGGATGCAATTAGAGTAGACTCGGTTAACCTAAACATGGCATGTGAAATGTAATCAATTGATGCACATATTCAATTTGGAATTGAAGTATAAATGCAGTTAGCATGATGCGCCGAGCCTGGTGCATGCAAGACGAATGTATGGATGCACGCATGCATAGCATAAGGTATGCTAAATTAAACATGTCCTATTACTAACCATCAAAGCAGGTAAATAGAAGGGAAGAAAGAAGTGGGGATTGGAAGACATGCACACACACGCACCCACACTTATTACAAATTCGCCCTCACCCGGAGGGACCGAAAGAATAATACGAATCGAATAATGAATTAACTAACCTAGCTAATTAATTATTACAAATCACCTAATTAGTTAATAAACTAACTAAGCTAGGAAAAACAGTAAACCGCCTCGGGAAGAGAGTTCGATGCATGCGTGCTCGGGTCTTGCTCGGAAGTGCACTGCCATGCATAGGTTGCCTCTGTTTTCCCTGCTATACTCCTCTGAAAACTGCCAAAGTCTCAGGATTGCTTCCCTGGACATTGGGAGACACCACCGGCTAAATATAACGACCACCGGCAGTGGCATGTGATCACCAGCTATGAATGCATCCATCGGCCATGGAAAGATTGCCGGTCGGCACCTAGCACTGCCGATCGGCAGAAAGTTCCTGCAGAATCTGCAATTGACAGCAACAAAGGGCAAGGCAGAGCATGGCAATGCAATTCAAACCATGTATGCACCAATCATGTCCCTTATCCTGTTAGTGACTCAAAGGGACATGCTCCTTGGTTCTCGAACCATCGATCGCGCATTTCAATGCGTGATGGCCCAAGGGACCAAGTGTGCACATTTTGATGTCAAATGCAATGCAAACCAACAAACCAAAGAGGTCCAATCCCTATCACTAAATCAAGGGACAAGATATGCATGTTCAATGCAACCTAAGCATGTTAGCTAGGGATGCAACATGGCAATGCAAACAAGTAAGCAATAAACAAGCATGCAAGCTAGTGGACATGCAAGACATGGTGCAATCAAAGCATGTAAAGTGTAAGACATGTAACAACATGTAAAGATTGGACTTAAACATGATTTGGGCAGCTCTAATTAGGCCCAAAACAGTGGCCATAGTGCCCAAAATGAAGGACTAAAACATACACACACATGCATGCGAAGGACGTCCAATACCTCAAGCATTTAAAAGCAATTCTCAAGCACATTTAAGAGGATGCAAACATGGATAAATGACCTGCATTAAGCTATGAAAATTATGCAAGAATATGGTGCTAAACCAAGCAAACAAGATAGGCTAAGCATGCAATAAATGGCCCAAGTACTTGAAGCAAGTCAAAGGGACTTGAACCATGGCTAAGCCAACCAAGCCTCACAAGGCCTAGAGGGCTTGAAACAGGTCCAAGCAATCTTAGAACCATCAAAGGGGGCCTTAGATGGCATCTAAGTGGCTCAAATTCAAAAGCATGCACAATGACCAAAACATGGAGCATGCAAGACAAGCTTTCAAAGCTTCAAAGAGGCATCCAAGGCAAGCATACAAGCATGTTAAAGGGACTGAAATAACATGGCAAATGGTCCTAACCCACTAAATTAAGGCAAGGATGCATGCTATACATGCCAACTTAAGGCCAACAAACCAAAAATGCAAAGGGGCTATACTAAGCATGCCAAAGTCGACCCAAACAACCTAGGACAGACCTCAAACATGGTAAAATAAGCATGAAAGATTCACAAGGCTAAGCCTAAAACATGCTAGAACAAGGGTTTACAACCTAAGACATGTTAAGGCAATAAAGTGGCATTACAAGATAGGTATGCTAAGCATGCATGGTGTACCAAAACCAACAAAAAACAGAGGCATATTATGACATAATAAGGGCAAAAAATAGCCAAGGCATGATCAACATGAAGCTTAGCTAGGTGCTCCCTCAAGAGGCCGAAAATGGTCCATTTCAAGGACAACAAGGAGAGGGGGTGGCCTTTTCTTTCTTGGGACCTCAAGGCACCATCCTCACCTCTGAAATCCCTCAAGATTTCAGTGGTGAGGAGGCCCAAACACCAAGGTCTCGGAGTTTACTCAAAATGGCACAAAATGGAGCCTTACAAGGCTTAAGAGGGGTCAAACAACCCCAAAGCTTGAAGCAACCTTAAACAACTATTTAGAGAGCCTAAAAACAGAACTTTTTTATGTTATACACTAAACACAAAAACAACTTTAAGATAGGTAAAAATACAATGCAAAAATGGGGAATAAATGGACTAATTTCTCATGCATGGTGTACCAAAACCAACAAAAAACAGAGGCATATTATGACATAATAAGCGCAAAAAATAGCCAAGGCATGGTCAACATGAAGCTTAGCTAGGTGCTCCCTCAAGAGGCCGAAAATGGTCCATTTCAAGGACAACAAGGAGAGGGGGTGGCCCTTTCTTTCTTGGGACCTTAAGGCACCATCCTCACCTCTGAAATCCCTCAAGATTTCAGTGGTGAGGAGGCCCAAACACCAAGGTCTCGGAGCTTACACAAAATAACACAAAATGGAGCCTTACAAGGCTTAGGAGGGGTCAAACAACCTCAAACAACAAAACACCCTAAATAAACTATTTAGAGGGCCTAAAAACAAAACTTTTTTGTATTATATGCAAAGCCAAAAAATAGTTGCAAGATAGGTAAAAATAGAATGCAAAAATGGGGTAAGAAGGAACTCGTTTCTTACCCTTGTTGACTTTCTTCAAAGATGAAGCTCCAGCAGCTTCTTTGAGCTCAAAATAGCTCAAGAACCTCAAGAGCAACCTCTGGTCCTTCAAGAAACCAAGGAAAGGTGTAACACTATGTGTTTGTGTGCAATAGTAAGACATAAACACACTTAAACACACACAAAGGCTAAATGAGAGAGAGGTATAGAGATAGAATATGTATCAAACCCTAAACCTAAAACCAGAGACCTCACAATGTTTTTCTCTCTCAAGTGTCTAACCTAGAGCCAAGAGAGGAGGGCTCCTCTTATAGAGGAGCCAATCTTGTAAAGCTTACAAGGTAAGCTAACAAGGAAGCCATCCCTCCATACAATGGAGGGGAACAAAATGACATACAACTGTCTTAAAATATCTGCAAAAGCAGATGAACAGTAGTCGGCTGCTCAAAATTGCCCTTTTGACAAAATGGGGTGCCGACCGGCAATATATATTGCCGATGTCAACAAAACACCAGCCGGTGGCCTCTGGCCATGGCCGGTGATGTATGGGGATGCCTCACAAGGCATTCCCTGCCCCTCCAAGGCAAAATACAAGTGTTTGGTGCAACACCAGACACTAAACAGTCGAGTTCGGAGATCCTGAGGCAAGGCGCGTAGCCGAGACCTCGGAGAACTCCAAACGAACACAAACATGGATGATCACCGGGTGTTCAAACGGTGACGTCCAAGTCTTGAGGACGGTCAAAAATGGGGTGTCTACAGTTGCCCCTCTTTGACAGAACTCGAAAGTCATAACAATGACGGGAGTGAATGTCAAAGCCCAGAGACGACCCATTTTTGACAAGGCCGAAGACTCAGACAAACATGCAAGACAAACAAGATATGCGCCCGAAGGCGGGGGCAAAACGCAAGACAATGCACAGAGCCAAGCATAACTTATGATCATGCAAAGAAAGCTGTAACGAAGCATACATGCGACAGCTTTAAGCTAGCATACACCAAACTACACTATAATGCAGAAAGGATGTAAGAGAATTAAGTAATTCTCGATACTTCTCACTTGGAGGATACACTACCTGTGCGGCTCGTCTGGTGGCACCAGCCTCAAATGAACCGTACATACAATATCGTGCCTGTAAAGAAAACAAACTTAACAGGTACGATACCGTTAGCAACATGCATGACAATGCAAAAATGGATGCAAAATGATATGCAATATATACAAAACAATGTACAACCAATGCAAATAAAGATGCAATGTAATTGAAACAATGCAAACTATATGCAAAGCAATTGAATCATGATCCAATCGTGAGCGGTTCGAAACCACGCTTATGTCAAATAGATTGATGGAGGTAACAAGTCCGTCTACCATAGAACGGTCCACTGAACTATGAGTAATGTAGACGGACACAAGAACAAGTATTTGGGGGGGAATGACATAAGTGGGGAAACGACCCGCTGGGGAAAGGACTACGATCCCAATGCCGGATGCAAAAATTACACTACAATGCAATATAATGAATATGCTAGGGAAATGGCAATGGATATGGCACGCGGGCCAAACCAAATCTTGCCTAGGCGAGGCATGTACGCATACAAACCATGTCTAACATAGAACGGTCCACTGAACTATGTTTCGACACGAAAAGTATGGGCACATACCGGACCAAGCTCAACATGGAAAGGCACAAGCCATAAATGGAAGGTGATGCAAGGAATGCATGCGATCTACAATGCAGTGGGTATGGCACGCGGGCCAAACCAAATCTTGCCTAGGAAAGGCATATACACGTACAAGCCGCATCTAACATAGAATGGTCCACTGAACTATGTTTCGATGTGAAAAGTAGGGGCACATACCAGACCAAGCTTAATCATGGAAAGGCGCGAGCCATAAAGACACAATGCAATATACACTATATTATAATGAAATGGAAACGCAATACAATGGATATGGCTTGCGGGCCAAACCACATCTTGCCTAGGAAGGGCATGTACACGTATAAGCCGCGTCTAACATAGAACGGTCCACTGAACTATGCTTCGACATGAGAAGTATGGGCACATACCAGACCAAGCTCAACATGGAAAGGCGCGAGCCATAGATGGAAGGTGATGCAGTGAATGCACGCAAATAACAATGCAATATGCACTATGTTCTAATGATGCATGACAATGAAACTATTTACGATGATGCATGACAATGCATATTTTTTTTTTTTTTTTTTGAAATGCAAATGATGTATAAAATGCATGTTGCATGGAATGCGCGACAACACGCGGCTTAAGACATGCATATGAACTTGAATATGCGACGACACGAGTCGCTTGAAATACGTGTATAATGCAACTTATCGAAAGTCGTTCGGGCACGACACACACCGAAGGACTTGCACCTTCAGAGGATTTAGGGTCTTCTAGACCGTTCAATACCTGTGCGGCTCGTCTGGTTGCACCAGCCTTAAATGAACCGTACATACAATATCGTGCCTGCAGAGAAAACAAACTTAACAGGTATGATGTGATTTACAATATGCATATTAATGTATTTGAAAATGCGCGACAACGCAAAGCAAGCGGGAAGCATAACGATGCCGTGAAAGCACAGACATGTAAGTGGAGCACGCGGTCTACGCAGGCAACAAAATCGATCGTAAGCATGCGGTCCACGCAAGTAATGATATTGAACGTAAGCATGCGGTCTACGCAAGTCATGGAATTGATTACAAATATGCGGTCTACGCAAGCAAAACATGCGGTCTACGCAGGTAATGAAATTGAACAATTATGCGGTCTACGCAAGCAAAACATGCGGTCTACGCAGGTAATGAAATTGAACAATTATGCGGTCTACGCAAGCAAAACATGCGGTCTACGCAGGTAATGAAATTGAACAATTATGCGGTCTACGCAAGCAAAACATGCGGTCTACGCAGGTAATGAAATTGAACAATTATGCGGTCTACGCAAGCAAAACATGCGGTCTACGCAGGTAATGAAATTGAACAATTATGCGGTCTACGCAAGCAAAACATGCGGTCTACGCAGGTAATGAAATTGAACAATTATGCGGTCTACGCAAGCAAAACATGCGGTCTACGCAGGTAATGAAATTGAACAATTATGCGGTCTACGCAAGCAAAACATGCGGTCTACGCAGGTAATGAAATTGAACAATTATGCGGTCTACGCAAGCAAAACATGCGGTCTACGCAGGTAATGAAATTGAACAATTATGCGGTCTACGCAAGCAAAACATGCGGTCTACGCAGGTAATGAAATTGAACAATTATGCGGTCTACGCAAGCAAAACATGCGGTCTACGCAGGTAATGAAATTGAACAATTATGCGGTCTACGCAAGCAAAACATGCGCAAGTAATGAAATTGAACAATCATGCGGTCTACGCAAGGAAAATATGCGGTCTACGCAGGTAATGAAATTGAACAAACATGTGGTCTACGCAAGCAAGATGCGCAAAACCGTGCGATGCGTTAGACAACGCGAGTGCACAAGACAGTGCAATGCGCAAGATAGTGCGATTGATTTGAAATGCACAAGACAGTGCGATAGATATGTGATGCACAGGGGGCAACTTTTGAGTTTTGTAAAAGCCAAAAGGATACGGAAAGGATACACTTTGCACGAATTCGAGTGCCACGCACAGAAGACACGACCCTAGGTCACAACGAAGGCCGGTTGAGTGTCGGGGATGCACTGTTTTGCACTGTTTTGAGCAATGAAGGCCCTGAACCCCACAAATAACTCAAACAAGGGTGTAGGAGGCTCCAAAATCACTGTAGGAGACCACCGGATGTCCACCGGCCATCAAAATACATCACCGGCCGTCCATCGGCCATCATACAATTCCATCGGCACAATATTTTGCCGACTGGCAAAGGGTGTGGCCGACCGGCAAAGAATTCCTGTATCGGGGCAGTACTGTCATTTCGGCACGGGTTTTTTAAAATAGGGTTTCTAACCCTATTTTCCTCACTCCTCCTTGGTCAAAAATCCTCTCCCTCTCTCTCTAGAGTGTTTTCCTCCCTTGATTCTCTCATTTTCTTGCATTCTAGCTCCCATTTCGTTGTTCGATTCGCAATCTCCTTCGCGTTTCGGACATTTTCAATCGAACGAAACTTCGTTTCGGTGTTTCTTTCTTGATTTTCGCCACTCGGGGCTTGTTTCCCTCGAGTTTTTCTCGATATCCGTACCTTTTCCGTACTCTGACTTTTCCGGCCTTTTCCGACCCTCTCAGGGTTTGACTTTTTGTTGACTTTTCACATTCTCGCCCGACTTTCCGCCTTCCGGCCATTTTCACCTCCTCTTCGAGATGGCGGACGATCTTCCACAGGGCGGGGCTCCTCTAGAGCTCAAGATGGACCCTGAGGCCGAGCCCTTGCCACTTCATATCCGACCGTTTGATCTAGAGACCTACAGGCCTGTAGTTCATGAGATGCTCCCCGACGGACTACGCCAATTCCGGAGCTTCGAGAGGCACATGCCACGCGAGCTACTACTGCGTGAGCCTACTTCTCATCTGTCCTTCGGCGCTTCTGAGGTAACTTTCCTTCTCTGCTTTACTTTCTGCAATGTAGGATGCAAAACTGCTGTAACTGGTTATGCTCTTTAACTGCTTAATTCTGATATGCTGTATACTGTAGTTGGTTGTAAACATACGTGCAACTGATATCTGTTTGAGACTGTCACATGCACAAACACTTCACTGGCCCTGAATCACCCAAACACATGGCGCACACTATATTTCACTACATACACACTGGTACCTGGTATTAGCTTGAGTCTGAAAATATGCACGCATGCTATACTGTACTGAACTACCCAAACACGCTGACACATCACACGCTGTAGTGCACACCGGCACCCGGTATTTGTTTGAATCTGTTAAAACTTGCACGCGTGCTACATCTGCCCTGAACCACCCAAACACGCTGACACATCACACGCTGTAGTTCACTGTAAGCACACCGGCACTCGGTATTTGCTTGAATCCGAAAACATGCACACACGCTGTATACCTACATACGCAAACAATACATGCGGTCTACGTAGGTAATGAAATTGAACAATCATGCGGTCTACGCAAGCAAAACATGC
>NW_021024986.1:253278-280542 GCF_004153795.1 Camellia sinensis | reverse complement strand
TGATTTTGGAGCCTCCTACACCCTTGTTTGAGTTATTTGTGGGGTCCAGGGCCTTTAGTGCTCAAAATAGTGCAAAACAGTGCATTTTCGACGCTCAACCGGCCTCCGTTGTGAGCTCGGATCGTGTGCATTGCATGCTGCTGGCCTTGGCCTTGATATGGCATGCTGCTGGCTTTGGCTGGGCTGCCTTGGCCGTGGCATGGCATGCTGCTGGCCTAGGCCTTGGCATGGCATGGATGAGAGAGAGGGAGATATAGAGAGAGAGGATGATATATCAGATGTATAGATATAGAAGTTCTGGTTTTTTGGTCTAAAAGCTCTAACCTTGAACAAAGGGAGAGGGTGAGTGCTTATATAGGCAAAGGGCCAAGACTTAAGCTTCTCAAGGAAGCTAAAGGAAAAGGGCAAAGGGTGCAAAGGAGTCTTGGCTTCTTGGAGAAGCTAATACAGCTGGCCAAGCTTCCCTAAGAAACTTGGCCAAAGGGTTCAAGCTTTTAGAAGAAAAGGGGGGGTCAAAGGTTCACACCAGCCAAAAACTGCACGGGAAGGAGTGATGGTGCATTCCAGCTGGCACAGCTGGCATGCACCATGCCTTAAGGGTGCAAAGGAGTCACACCGGCTAGCAAAAGAGGTCACCGGCAAAACAAAGTGCCGGCCGGCCAAATATAGTGCCGACCGGCCATTGATTTTAAGAAATCATGGCCGGTGGCACCCCTAAACAGCCGGTGATGCTAGGGGAAGGTCGGTGGAATGTGGGGATGGCCAACAAGCCATTCCCCGCCTTTCAAGGCAAAAACACAAGTGTTTGGTGCCAAAACCAAACACGGAACAATCGAGTCGAAAGATCATGTGGCAAGGTGCGCAGCCAAGACTTCCGGGAACTGAAGACGAACACAAAGATGGATGATCACCGGGTGTTCAAACGGTGACGTCCAAGTCTTGAGGACGGTAAAAAATGGGGTGTCTACAATATGGATCAAATTTTTAAATTTTACTTGTCATGTCATTTAAAGAAGAAATTATGTAGATGAATCATTTTTCTTTTTCAATTTGCACTATAATAAATATTTTTTGGGAGAACTATATGCAGGTGGAAAAATAGAAAAATAATTACTAACACATGAGGGGGTGCAAGTGGCACTTGCATTCCTACAGTCTTTTATTTACCCCCATCACAGACACACTTACACCCCTTATGTGTTAATAATTTTTTTCTCTTTCTTTCATCCGCATGTAGTTGGGTTTGGGATGCTAATGTGCTTTAAGCACAACAGCCATTGCTGCACACTTAGACAGCGTTGTGTTTGTTTTTTTTGTTTTGTTTTTTCATAAACAATTCCATTGCCTAAGATAAAAGGCATGAATGGTCCTTTTTCTTTTTTATTTTTAGTTGTCATTTACACTAGGTATACTTCTTATGCAATTTAATCTAGTTAAATAAAAATAAATTATGATCAATATAATATTTTATGTTATATAAATTTAATATTTTAATTTTTTATATGAATTTATTTAGTTGAATAAAAAGTACCTAAGGCTCCGTTTGGCAAGAGCTAAACGGGGTTTTTTTTGCTATTTTAGCCACAAAAGACAAAATAGGCTATTTTAGTCACAAAAAACAAAATATCACATCCAACCCATAATCATTACATTATTCTCTCACAAAACAAGCCAAAAAAGTCAAAAAGTCATTCCCAAACTAAACTTTTTAGCCCAGGTTAAAATAGTCAAAAAAGTCAAAAAGCTAAAAAACCAACTCAGTACTCAAACGGAGGCTAAAATAGAATTTTAGATTTTTAAATACATTTTAATTTTTGGATAGCTACGTGTTATTGAAAGAGTTATGCCAATGGCGGCTAAACAAATGTTTATTAAAGAATTACATAGTGATAAAAGAGTTACACTTTAGTACAAATTCCATATATTCTCACTTCTATAGTTGTATGTATTTTTACATATTTCAATAAAATTTTTCCATGCATACCAGTATTTCATTGGGCGGTGGTGAACATTTACTTTTTGAAACTATGGATGAAATTATTTATAAAAATTATTAATTTTAACTCAATTCCATTTATAAACTCAATTCCATTTATAAATTTTAAAATCAAATCCTTCTTTTTTATAATTTTTTTCATTATTAGATTGATTCAAAAATAAAAAACAAAAAGATTAGATTAGATTATCTAAAATAAGAAGCAAAAATATTAGGGGTAATTACACAATTAATTTTTTTTTTTATAGAGTTTGATTCTTGTAACAAAATTAACCATGATTTTTCAATTTTATCAATTTTAACTATAATATTAAGATTTCTTTTCAATCTAAACCATACGACGAAAAAAAAAAAGAAAAGTATTTTAGCCATTTGGTGTATATAAAATGACTAAAATATACTTTTTATTGAGTTTAATAAATAAAATATTATTTTTATGTTAGTTTTTTAAACAAAAATAGACAAATAATTTAGATTGAAAATAAATCAAAAAATAAGTATTTAAATTAACAAAATTAAAATTTAAAATTATATTTTGTTTTGAGGATTAAACCTTACAATTTTTTTATAATTACTTCAAAATATCATATTGATCATAATTTTTTATTTAACCAGATGAAATTGCACAAGACCTAAACCTCTTATGTAAATGACAATTAAAAAAAAAGGGTAACAAAAGGACCATTCATCCCTTTATCCTATCCTAGGCAATGAAATTATTTATCAAAAACAATTATATTACCACACCGTTTAAGTATTTAGCTATTGTGCGTTAAACACAAACTATTTTAAAACGATGGTTAACAATTATTTTTTAATTTTTAATTCATTTTAAGTCACATTATTTCTTATAATTTTATATATATTTTTTTAAAAATCAAAAAAATTAAAAAATCAACTTTTATTCACCTTCTCAAAACAACCTACAACAACCTCAAGTAGGAATGGCAACGGGGCGGGGCGGGGTCCGGGATCACCCTCCCCGTACCCGATCCTCGATGGCCAAAACTTTCCCGTCCCCGGCCCTGATCCCCGACGGGAAACCTATCACGGTCCCCATCCCCGTCCCCAACGGGGATTGGGTTTCCCCGACCCCGAAAATTCCCCGATGCAACTCTGTTTCAACATTCAACACTATCAACAACAACTTTCAACATCCTCAAAAAACCATACACAGAGAGAGACACACACACATACTTACATGTATACATTCACACAAAGACATACATATATATTATACATACACACAGACACACCCATATATGTATACAGAGAGAGAGAGAGAGAGAGAGAGAGAGAGATATGGAGATCGGCGGCGATGACGGAGGAGATCGACGATGATATGAGATCTCTGTGTGACTGAGGGCAGCGATGGAGGTGGAGGTGGACAGCGACTGAGGGCAGGGCTGCGATTTGAGATCTCTGGAGCGAACAGCGGAGGTGAAGCGGTGGTCGAGAGGTGGACAGCGACTCTGCACTGAGGAGGCGGATCGGAGAGGTGCGAGACTCTCGACGGTCGAGAGGTTGTGCAAATCGCAGTGAGAGTGAGAGTGAGAGTGAGAGGAGAGGAGAGGTGCGAGAGTGAGAGAGAGTAGAGAGAAGAGAGAAAGTGAGAGAGAGAGAGAGAGAGAGAGAGAGAGATAGAATAGAATAGAACATATAATATATATTAAGGAGTATATATAGTAACTTTAATTCGGGAGGCCAACGGGGACGGGGACGGGGTCGGGGTCGAGGACGGGGATAGGCCGGGGCCAGGGGTGAAAAACATATCACCGTCTCGGCCCAGTCCGAAAATCATCGGGAATTTATTTTTGAGTACCATCTCCGGCCCGTTGGGGATATTTTTCGGAGAAAAACCGCTCTAATTGGGGTCGGGAGGTCGGGTCTCCATCGGGCCGATTTCAAATTACCATCCCTACATAGGAGAATGAAATAAAATACAAGTTAATAAGTAACAACATAATGTGTCAATAAATTGAAAAAGGATTTCTCTGATCCGATTTTTTATAAATTTTCCCAAAAACCTAAGCTATTAGGAAATGGGCCCAACAATATATATCAAGCTATTCAACACCCTCCCTCGTGTGCAACCTCGTCTTGCATGTGGAGAGACAAACAGAGAACCAAGCTGAAGGAGAAGCAGACAACCAAATAGAAAAGAAGATATCAAACGGGGACTGAAACAAAATGTCAATACTGAAACTTGGACCCAAGACCTCTTTCAACCATTGCTTTGATACCATGTTAAGTTATCAATTTTCCCAAAAGCCCAAGCTATTAGGAAATAGGCCCAACAATCTATATCAAGCTTTTCAACAGTTTCCACATTCAGAAATGGGAACACTTCAAAGCTTTCCTGTCATAAGTTATCTGGTCAAGGTTACAAAACAATTTAGAGCAATAATAAACCAACTGTTGGCATTTATCAGGCATGCTTAAAGGAGGAACTGCTTAAGTTTACAGTTTCCAGAGGTTGATAGAGTTGTCAAAGAGCCCCGTTCTTTGTTTTCAAGATATACAATAGTACATAAAATGTAAATATATATCTCCATACAAGTACATGGTGATATATTTAATATATGTTTTTATGTAGGGTGTGAAATAACGAAACTAAGTTAGTGTAACATTCAACAAAACTCCACTTGATATAGGATGAAAGGAACATCCTAAAACTGTAACACTAAGCAACAGTAAACTACATTCCCTTGCTCTGCACAGCTAGGTGATGTTATGGTTCGTTGGAATTTTAGAACAACTGTGAATCTGACAGGCATAGATTTATCCACATATAGAAAATGTTCATTCAGTGAAAAAAAGAAAGGAAAAGAAAATTAATAAAAAACCAAGCTATCATCAACTGAATGTACCAATCCTTGTGATTTCTGTTAAGTTATAAATTTTCCCAAAAACCTAAGCTATTAGGAAATGGGCCCAACAATATATATCAAGCTATTCAACACCCTCCCTCGTGTGCAACCTCGTCTTGCATGTGGAGAGACAAACAGAGAACCAAGCTGAAGGAGAAGCAGACAACCAAATAGAAAAGAAGATATCAAACGGGGACTGAAACAAAATGTCAATACTGAAACTTGGACCCAAGACCTCTTTCAACCATTGCTTTGATACCATGTTAAGTTATCAATTTTCCCAAAAGCCCAAGCTATTAGGAAATAGGCCCAACAATCTATATCAAGCTTTTCAACAGTTTCCACATTCAGAAATGGGAACACTTCAAAGCTTTCCTGTCATAAGTTATCTGGTCAAGGTTACAAAACAATTTAGAGCAATAATAAACCAACTGTTGGCATTTATCAGGCATGCTTAAAGGAGGAACTGCTTAAGTTTACAGTTTCCAGAGGTTGATAGAGTTGTCAAAGAGCCCCGTTCTTTGTTTTCAAGATATACAATAGTACATAAAATGTAAATATATATCTCCATACAAGTACATGGTGATATATTTAATATATGTTTTTATGTAGGGTGTGAAATAACGAAACTAAGTTAGTGTAACATTCAACAAAACTCCACTTGATATAGGATGAAAGGAACATCCTAAAACTGTAACACTAAGCAACAGTAAACTACATTCCCTTGCTCTGCACAGCTAGGTGATGTTATGGTTCGTTGGAATTTTAGAACAACTGTGAATCTGACAGGCATAGATTTATCCACATATAGAAAATGTTCATTCAGTGAAAAAAAGAAAGGAAAAGAAAATTAATAAAAAACCAAGCTATCATCAACTGAATGTACCAATCCTTGTGATTTCTGTTAAGTTATAAATTTTCCCAAAAACCTAAGCTATTAGGAAATGGGCCCAACAATATATATCAAGCTATTCAACACCCTCCCTCGTGTGCAACCTCGTCTTGCATGTGGAGAGACAAACAGAGAACCAAGCTGAAGGAGAAGCAGACAACCAAATAGAAAAGAAGATATCAAACGGGGACTGAAACAAAATGTCAATACTGAAACTTGGACCCAAGACCTCTTTCAACCATTGCTTTGATACCATGTTAAGTTATCAATTTTCCCAAAAGCCCAAGCTATTAGGAAATAGGCCCAACAATCTATATCAAGCTTTTCAACAGTTTCCACATTCAGAAATGGGAACACTTCAAAGCTTTCCTGTCATAAGTTATCTGGTCAAGGTTACAAAACAATTTAGAGCAATAATAAACCAACTGTTGGCATTTATCAGGCATGCTTAAAGGAGGAACTGCTTAAGTTTACAGTTTCCAGAGGTTGATAGAGTTGTCAAAGAGCCCCGTTCTTTGTTTTCAAGATATACAATAGTACATAAAATGTAAATATATATCTCCATACAAGTACATGGTGATATATTTAATATATGTTTTTATGTAGGGTGTGAAATAACGAAACTAAGTTAGTGTAACATTCAACAAAACTCCACTTGATATAGGATGAAAGGAACATCCTAAAACTGTAACACTAAGCAACAGTAAACTACATTCCCTTGCTCTGCACAGCTAGGTGATGTTATGGTTCGTTGGAATTTTAGAACAACTGTGAATCTGACAGGCATAGATTTATCCACATATAGAAAATGTTCATTCAGTGAAAAAAAGAAAGGAAAAGAAAATTAATAAAAAACCAAGCTATCATCAACTGAATGTACCAATCCTTGTGATTTCTGTTAAGTTATAAATTTTCCCAAAAACCTAAGCTATTAGGAAATGGGCCCAACAATATATATCAAGCTATTCAACACCCTCCCTCGTGTGCAACCTCGTCTTGCATGTGGAGAGACAAACAGAGAACCAAGCTGAAGGAGAAGCAGACAACCAAATAGAAAAGAAGATATCAAACGGGGACTGAAACAAAATGTCAATACTGAAACTTGGACCCAAGACCTCTTTCAACCATTGCTTTGATACCATGTTAAGTTATCAATTTTCCCAAAAGCCCAAGCTATTAGGAAATAGGCCCAACAATCTATATCAAGCTTTTCAACAGTTTCCACATTCAGAAATGGGAACACTTCAAAGCTTTCCTGTCATAAGTTATCTGGTCAAGGTTACAAAACAATTTAGAGCAATAATAAACCAACTGTTGGCATTTATCAGGCATGCTTAAAGGAGGAACTGCTTAAGTTTACAGTTTCCAGAGGTTGATAGAGTTGTCAAAGAGCCCCGTTCTTTGTTTTCAAGATATACAATAGTACATAAAATGTAAATATATATCTCCATACAAGTACATGGTGATATATTTAATATATGTTTTTATGTAGGGTGTGAAATAACGAAACTAAGTTAGTGTAACATTCAACAAAACTCCACTTGATATAGGATGAAAGGAACATCCTAAAACTGTAACACTAAGCAACAGTAAACTACATTCCCTTGCTCTGCACAGCTAGGTGATGTTATGGTTCGTTGGAATTTTAGAACAACTGTGAATCTGACAGGCATAGATTTATCCACATATAGAAAATGTTCATTCAGTGAAAAAAAGAAAGGAAAAGAAAATTAATAAAAAACCAAGCTATCATCAACTGAATGTACCAATCCTTGTGATTTCTGTTAAGTTATAAATTTTCCCAAAAACCTAAGCTATTAGGAAATGGGCCCAACAATATATATCAAGCTATTCAACACCCTCCCTCGTGTGCAACCTCGTCTTGCATGTGGAGAGACAAACAGAGAACCAAGCTGAAGGAGAAGCAGACAACCAAATAGAAAAGAAGATATCAAACGGGGACTGAAACAAAATGTCAATACTGAAACTTGGACCCAAGACCTCTTTCAACCATTGCTTTGATACCATGTTAAGTTATCAATTTTCCCAAAAGCCCAAGCTATTAGGAAATAGGCCCAACAATCTATATCAAGCTTTTCAACAGTTTCCACATTCAGAAATGGGAACACTTCAAAGCTTTCCTGTCATAAGTTATCTGGTCAAGGTTACAAAACAATTTAGAGCAATAATAAACCAACTGTTGGCATTTATCAGGCATGCTTAAAGGAGGAACTGCTTAAGTTTACAGTTTCCAGAGGTTGATAGAGTTGTCAAAGAGCCCCGTTCTTTGTTTTCAAGATATACAATAGTACATAAAATGTAAATATATATCTCCATACAAGTACATGGTGATATATTTAATATATGTTTTTATGTAGGGTGTGAAATAACGAAACTAAGTTAGTGTAACATTCAACAAAACTCCACTTGATATAGGATGAAAGGAACATCCTAAAACTGTAACACTAAGCAACAGTAAACTACATTCCCTTGCTCTGCACAGCTAGGTGATGTTATGGTTCGTTGGAATTTTAGAACAACTGTGAATCTGACAGGCATAGATTTATCCACATATAGAAAATGTTCATTCAGTGAAAAAAAGAAAGGAAAAGAAAATTAATAAAAAACCAAGCTATCATCAACTGAATGTACCAATCCTTGTGATTTCTGTTAAGTTATAAATTTTCCCAAAAACCTAAGCTATTAGGAAATGGGCCCAACAATATATATCAAGCTATTCAACACCCTCCCTCGTGTGCAACCTCGTCTTGCATGTGGAGAGACAAACAGAGAACCAAGCTGAAGGAGAAGCAGACAACCAAATAGAAAAGAAGATATCAAACGGGGACTGAAACAAAATGTCAATACTGAAACTTGGACCCAAGACCTCTTTCAACCATTGCTTTGATACCATGTTAAGTTATCAATTTTCCCAAAAGCCCAAGCTATTAGGAAATAGGCCCAACAATCTATATCAAGCTTTTCAACAGTTTCCACATTCAGAAATGGGAACACTTCAAAGCTTTCCTGTCATAAGTTATCTGGTCAAGGTTACAAAACAATTTAGAGCAATAATAAACCAACTGTTGGCATTTATCAGGCATGCTTAAAGGAGGAACTGCTTAAGTTTACAGTTTCCAGAGGTTGATAGAGTTGTCAAAGAGCCCCGTTCTTTGTTTTCAAGATATACAATAGTACATAAAATGTAAATATATATCTCCATACAAGTACATGGTGATATATTTAATATATGTTTTTATGTAGGGTGTGAAATAACGAAACTAAGTTAGTGTAACATTCAACAAAACTCCACTTGATATAGGATGAAAGGAACATCCTAAAACTGTAACACTAAGCAACAGTAAACTACATTCCCTTGCTCTGCACAGCTAGGTGATGTTATGGTTCGTTGGAATTTTAGAACAACTGTGAATCTGACAGGCATAGATTTATCCACATATAGAAAATGTTCATTCAGTGAAAAAAAGAAAGGAAAAGAAAATTAATAAAAAACCAAGCTATCATCAACTGAATGTACCAATCCTTGTGATTTCTGTTAAGTTATAAATTTTCCCAAAAACCTAAGCTATTAGGAAATGGGCCCAACAATATATATCAAGCTATTCAACACCCTCCCTCGTGTGCAACCTCGTCTTGCATGTGGAGAGACAAACAGAGAACCAAGCTGAAGGAGAAGCAGACAACCAAATAGAAAAGAAGATATCAAACGGGGACTGAAACAAAATGTCAATACTGAAACTTGGACCCAAGACCTCTTTCAACCATTGCTTTGATACCATGTTAAGTTATCAATTTTCCCAAAAGCCCAAGCTATTAGGAAATAGGCCCAACAATCTATATCAAGCTTTTCAACAGTTTCCACATTCAGAAATGGGAACACTTCAAAGCTTTCCTGTCATAAGTTATCTGGTCAAGGTTACGAAACAATTTAGAGCAATAATAAACCAACTGTTGGCATTTATCAGGCATGCGTAAAGGAGGAACTGCTTAAGTTTACAGTTTCCAGAGGTTGATAGAGTTGTCAAAGAGCCCCGTTCTTTGTTTTCAAGATATACAATAGTACATAAAATGTAAATATATATCTCCATACAAGTACATGGTGATATATTTAATATATGTTTTTATGTAGGGTGTGAAATAACGAAACTAAGTTAGTGTAACATTCAACAAAACTCCACTTGATATAGGATGAAAGGAACATCCTAAAACTGTAACACTAAGCAACAGTAAACTACATTCCCTTGCTCTGCACAGCTAGGTGATGTTATGGTTCGTTGGAATTTTAGAACAACTGTGAATCTGACAGGCATAGATTTATCCACATATAGAAAATGTTCATTCAGTGAAAAAAAGAAAGGAAAAGAAAATTAATAAAAAACCAAGCTATCATCAACTGAATGTACCAATCCTTGTGATTTCTGTTAAGTTATAAATTTTCCCAAAAACCTAAGCTATTAGGAAATGGGCCCAACAATATATATCAAGCTATTCAACACCCTCCCTCGTGTGCAACCTCGTCTTGCATGTGGAGAGACAAACAGAGAACCAAGCTGAAGGAGAAGCAGACAACCAAATAGAAAAGAAGATATCAAACGGGGACTGAAACAAAATGTCAATACTGAAACTTGGACCCAAGACCTCTTTCAACCATTGCTTTGATACCATGTTAAGTTATCAATTTTCCCAAAAGCCCAAGCTATTAGGAAATAGGCCCAACAATCTATATCAAGCTTTTCAACAGTTTCCACATTCAGAAATGGGAACACTTCAAAGCTTTCCTGTCATAAGTTATCTGGTCAAGGTTACGAAACAATTTAGAGCAATAATAAACCAACTGTTGGCATTTATCAGGCATGCGTAAAGGAGGAACTGCTTAAGTTTACAGTTTCCAGAGGTTGATAGAGTTGTCAAAGAGCCCCGTTCTTTGTTTTCAAGATATACAATAGTACATAAAATGTAAATATATATCTCCATACAAGTACATGGTGATATATTTAATATATGTTTTTATGTAGGGTGTGAAATAACGAAACTAAGTTAGTGTAACATTCAACAAAACTCCACTTGATATAGGATGAAAGGAACATCCTAAAACTGTAACACTAAGCAACAGTAAACTACATTCCCTTGCTCTGCACAGCTAGGTGATGTTATGGTTCGTTGGAATTTTAGAACAACTGTGAATCTGACAGGCATAGATTTATCCACATATAGAAAATGTTCATTCAGTGAAAAAAAGAAAGGAAAAGAAAATTAATAAAAAACCAAGCTATCATCAACTGAATGTACCAATCCTTGTGATTTCTGTTAAGTTATAAATTTTCCCAAAAACCTAAGCTATTAGGAAATGGGCCCAACAATATATATCAAGCTATTCAACACCCTCCCTCGTGTGCAACCTCGTCTTGCATGTGGAGAGACAAACAGAGAACCAAGCTGAAGGAGAAGCAGACAACCAAATAGAAAAGAAGATATCAAACGGGGACTGAAACAAAATGTCAATACTGAAACTTGGACCCAAGACCTCTTTCAACCATTGCTTTGATACCATGTTAAGTTATCAATTTTCCCAAAAGCCCAAGCTATTAGGAAATAGGCCCAACAATCTATATCAAGCTTTTCAACAGTTTCCACATTCAGAAATGGGAACACTTCAAAGCTTTCCTGTCATAAGTTATCTGGTCAAGGTTACGAAACAATTTAGAGCAATAATAAACCAACTGTTGGCATTTATCAGGCATGCGTAAAGGAGGAACTGCTTAAGTTTACAGTTTCCAGAGGTTGATAGAGTTGTCAAAGAGCCCCGTTCTTTGTTTTCAAGATATACAATAGTACATAAAATGTAAATATATATCTCCATACAAGTACATGGTGATATATTTAATATATGTTTTTATGTAGGGTGTGAAATAACGAAACTAAGTTAGTGTAACATTCAACAAAACTCCACTTGATATAGGATGAAAGGAACATCCTAAAACTGTAACACTAAGCAACAGTAAACTACATTCCCTTGCTCTGCACAGCTAGGTGATGTTATGGTTCGTTGGAATGATTTTGGGCAGGAATGTAATGACTATTCCTTAGACAACTCCAATGGAGTTGCTATATTATAGCAACTTCACCCAAAATCAACCTCCAATGGCATGCCAAACGGGTTGCCGAAATATGGCATTGCCAAACTTTGTGTCAAATTTGGCACAAGATTTGGCAAAATACCAAATTTTAGCTAAAGCACCTCCCCCTTTCTCTTCCATAATGGGACCCACAAATGACATTTTGATTTTACCTTTTGTAAAGAAAATAGAAGAAATGGTTAGTGCACCAATGGAGCAACATAGCAAAAATTTAGTCAAAGCCAAATTTTTGCATTGCTACAATGTAGAAATGCTAAATTTTAGCAATATTACTCTAGCAATGCACTAGCCATTCTTTTATTTTCTTTACAAAATATCAAATCAAAATGCTATTTGTGGGTCCCATTCTCTGTTACCAAAATGTTACAATTCACTATTCAATTTACAATTCAATTTGCGATTCATGCATAGATCAATATGAATCTATAGGTAAATCTATTTGGAGATAGAATTTATGGTAAATCATATAATTCACAATCGATTTACGATTTGATTCACTTTTTACAATTCTTAAAACTATCGTGTTAGATAATTTTCTACCATTTTTAACTCTTTTTTTTATAGTAATAAAAATGACATAATACAACTTCTAAGAGTGTTTTGATATGAAAACAATTAATACATATGCATGATTTGTTATTATTTTGGTGATTAGAGGTTTTTAAAAGGATTCAAACAGATTCAGTCAAAGCCACGATGTCCTTAAAGTCTTTTTTCCTTAAAAAGAATATCATAGCATATCTTTTAAGGATGTTTAAGGTTAAAATAACTTGCACTTATAAATTATCTATTGCTATTTAGTGAAATAAATGTAATTCAATATTACATGGTTAAGTCAGTCAAACTGGATGGTTTCACAAAATTATTTTATTTTAAAACTTTTTTTGAACAACAAACATATATACCTCTTAAAGTGTTTTACGTTTTAAAATAAAGAATTTCACCTAATCGTTCTTCTTATTATACTCTATATAGAGTTCTCACGCCATTTTTTGAATGTTAAGAAAAATTAGATTGCGGATTTTGAATAATTTTTATGGTTGTTGGGATTTGGACCTAGGTCTCTTGCTACGAAGGAAATGCCTTCCCAATTGGGTGGTGTAAACATGTCCTTAAACGAGAATTATTTTATAACATGTGCCAAAATCAATTTATTTCATTTCTTTTTCATATATAGAATGTTTGATATCATTTATTATAGTTTGTTGTACCGAATCTTAATGATTCTCGATTCGATTCACGATTTGCAAAATTAAGATTTCGATTCACGATATGATTCTCGATTTGACAACTACGGTCCCGTTATGAAAGAGAAAACTGAGCTCTTGCTAAATTTGGCATTTTGTCAAATCTTGTACCAAATTTAGTACAAAGTTTGGCAACCCATTTGGTGAGTGGAGGTTCTATAGTGATTGTTATTGCTAAATTATAGCAACTTGAACAAAGAAAACAAGCACCAATGACATGCTAAAAGGGTTGTCAAAATATAGCATTGCTAAATTTTGTACCAAATTTGACACAAGGTTTGGCAAAATGTCAAATTTTACCTAGAGCGCATTTTTTCTCTTTCTTAATGGGACCCACAAATAACATTTTGATTTGATTTTTCTAAAGAAAATAGAACAAATAGCTAGTGCACCGTTGGAGCAACATTGCTAAAATTTGAAATTTTCATACTATTGCATTGCCAAAATTTAACTTTGACTACCTATTTTAGCATTTTAGCATTGAAGATGCTCTCACAAGAGCTTGCTTTTTTCGCAAAGTTGCTATAATTTAGCAATAGCAACAATTATACCAACTCCATTGGACATGCTCAACGGAATGACCATTTTTCTAAATTGGTGAATTGTGATTCCGTTGGGATGTACATTCTTTCATTTCTACTGAACCAAATTTAGGAATGGGTATTTCGATGGAGTGACCATTTCATACCAACCTTCATTCTAGCGAATCAAACACCGCCCTAGTTCTTCTGCAATTCTCTTCAATGACTATGACCCCCTAGCCAAGCATGAGCAGAGGCATTATAAGGCAAGTGGAGGCAATTGCCCCTGTGCTTTGGGGAAATGAGTTTTTTATCTACGGTTTTAAAAACAAAAGTTCCCCCACTAAAAATTTGAAAATATCATTTTTGCCTATAGTTTTTTTTTTTTTAATCATTAATTTATCCCCACTAAAAGTCCAAATATTATTTCTATCGATAGTTTCAAACTTATTTTTGATTTGCCCGTATGAAATTTTGTTCTTGCTCCTCCGGAATTTCCACATTGGCCACATATATTTGGGATTTTCTTCGCTTAAGATAATGAACATGAGATTGTCAAATAGGAAAAAGTTGAGTATAAGTTATAACTTTGCCTCTCTCAACAAAAATTCTCGCTTGGCCCCCCTAAAGCAAGTGATTGTTTTCTATCTGAAATGATACCTACCGATTTGGTGGTTTTTATGTGAATCAATCTTGTTATTGAACAGTTATGAACGCCAAATACCCACATTGAAAGTGTACTGATAAACCAGTAAAATGTCCCAAATAAATCCAGAAATTGTATACACAGTGAATACAGAAAGTAGTGATAAAGATCACATACAGTAGGCACAGCACTGGCAACACAAGCAATGGAAGCTGCCTTCACTCCTGCTCGAACACCCTCTGCAAATTCCAGAAACACCATTCAATATCAACCCATGATCTATAACAAATAATAGCATTGGTCAAATTAAACCCATGAACCATACATAATTTCCGATTTTCTCATCAACCAAACACTCAAAAACTAGTCAGAAACAGACCTTGAGTGCAACGGCGTGAATTCAGAATCTTCTGATCCTCAGCGGGTGAAGCAATCAAATGCGAATTTCTTCGGTTTGCCCAAGCGTCCCTCATCGTCGATGGAATTCCCATTTCGGTCTCGGATTTTTGAAGCTCTGTTTCGATTAAATTGAATAGAATAAGCGTCGAAATCTGAGAAGATTAGAGAGAGATTGAAGGGGATTGAGGACATGAGAGTATTTCGATTTCTTACAATAAATAAATGAATAAATCTAGGACCAACTCTCGTTTGAAAAAAAAAAAAAAAAAAAAAACCTATTTTAGAGATGTATAAAAATAAAATAAAAAAATTAACAAAATAGAGAGAGTAATATGATAATTTATGATAATTTTTTAATTTTTTATTAAAATATTAGCTAAATTATAAATATAAAATTTGATTAAAATCGAATAAAGCTCAAAAACAAACCAGAGATGAGAATTGGACTCAAATCTTCAAATGGCTTGATTATCAGAAACCCAGATCGGTTCTTTTTGTTGGGTTTGGGAGTGAGTGTAAACTCAACAAAGAAGAAATTCACGAGATCGCTCATGGGCTTGAGAAATCGGAGCTTCCATTTTTGTGGGCTCTGAGAAAACCCACTTGGGCAATTGAAGATCTCGATTCTGTGCCGATTGAATTCACTGATCGGACATTGGAGAGAGGGAGAGTGAGCTTCGGACGGGCACCGCAGAGAGAGATTCTGGAACACCCATCAATCGGAGGGTCTCTGTTTCACGCAGGTTGGGGATCGGTGATTGAAACACTGCAATTTGGACACTCGATGGTGGTTCTTCCATTGATAATCGATCAGGGTTTGAATGCGAGGTTGATGGTTGAAAAGGGTTTGGCGATTGAAGCGGAGAGAAGTGAAGATGGGTCGTTTAGCAGAGACGACATAGCTAAGGCTCTGAAACTAGCTATGGTGTCCAAGGAAGGAGATGAAATGAGAGCTCAGTTGAGAGAAGCGGCGATGATGGCTGGACATCAGAAACTGCATGATGGTTAGATCCAATTTTGGGTCAGATCCAATTTTGGGTCTTGGGCTTGGAGGAGAGATAAGAAGTGAGGGTTGTTGCCATTGTTGAGAGTTGAGAGGTCCGGCGGGCAGCCAAGGCGAGGCTGCCGCCCGCCGGTGAAGCGAAAATACTAGGTTCTCAACCTTGCTCTGATACCATGTAAAAAATATATTGATAGAGATAAATTGTATATATTATTGATTGATTGTATTGATTGATGTTTACAATTCCTATATATAGAAGAGAATGTGGTAGTAGGTGTAGGTGGTAGGTGGAGTGAAGTGGAGGTGGTAGGTGGAGTGAGTGGTAGTGGTAATTTACATTTACACAATTTACATTAACACATTATAAGGCAAGTGGAGGCAATTGCCCCTGTGCTTTGGGGAAATGAGTTTTTTATCTACGGTTTTAAAAACAAAAGTTCCCCCACTAAAAATTTGAAAATATCATTTTTGCCTATAGTTTTTTTTTTAATCATTAATTTATCCCCACTAAAAGTCCAAATATTATTTCTATCGATAGTTTCAAACTTATTTTTGATTTGCCCGAATGAAATTTTGTTCTTGCTCCTCCGGAATTTCCACATTGGCCACATATATTTGGGATTTTCTTCGTTTAAGATAATGAACATGAGATTGTCAAATAGGAAAAAGTTGAGTATAAGTTATAACTTTGCCTCTCTCAACAAAAATTCTCGCTTGGCCCCCCTAAAGCAAGTGATTGTTTTCTATCTGAAATGATACCTACCGATTTGGTGGTTTTTATGTGAATCAATCTTGTTATTGAACAGTTATGAATGCCAAATACCCACATTGAAAGTGTACTGATAAACCAGTAAAATGTCCCAAATAAATCCAGAAATTGTATACACAGTGAATACAGAAAGTAGTGATAAAGATCACATACAGTAGGCACAGCACTGGCAACACAAGCAATGGAAGCTGCCTTCACTCCTGCTCGAACACCCTCTGCAAATTCCAGAAACACCATTCAATATCAACCCATGATCTATAACAAATAATAGCATTGGTCAAATTAAACCCATGAACCATACATAATTTCCGATTTTCTCATCAACCAAACACTCAAAAACTAGTCAGAAACAGACCTTGAGTGCAACGGCGTGAATTCAGAATCTTCTGATCCTCAGCGGGTGAAGCAATCAAATGCGAATTTGTTCGGTTTGCCCAAGCGTCCCTCATCGTCGATGGAATTCCCATTTAGGTCTCGGATTTTTGAAGCTCTGTTTCGATTAAATTGAATAGAATAAGCGTCGAAATCTGAGAAGATTAGAGAGAGATTGAAGGGGATTGAGGACATGAGAGTATTTCGATTTCTTACAATAAATAAATGAATAAATCTAGGACCAACTCTCGTTTGAAAAAAAAAAAAAAAAAAAAAACTATTTTAGAGATGTATAAAAATAAAATAAAAAAATTAACAAAATAGAGAGAGTAATATGATAACACTCTTTTAAAAAAAAAAAAAAAAAAAAAAAACTATTTTAGAGATGTATAAAAATAAAAAATAAAAAAAATAGAAAGAGTAATATGATAATTTATGATAATTTTTTGATTAAAATATTAGATAAATTATAAATATAAAATTTGATTAAAATATGAATCACTCTCTCTAGTTTTAGAAATTAAATTTCAGCACTTAAAATTTCTAATTTTGCAACAAGTTGTTCATATTATTAATAAATCATGAAATTCAATTAACAGTTTTTAATGATATTATAAATATGTTTTAATTAATAATTTAGATAATTTTATTATTGTATTAGAGAGTAATTATAAATTTTATTTTTTTAATTAATTTTATTAAATAAAAAAATCTAATAAAAAGATATTTATAATTTTTAAAATTATAAAAAAATAATTTACACTCTAAACAAATCTCAAAATAGGTATTTATAATTTATCCTAATGTGACATGAGAGAGAGAGAGAGAGAGGAGTCGTGTGGCAATGGCGTTTTTCCTCTTTGGCCTAGTCGGTGTTGAAAATTGCGAATTGATTTTTGAAGAACAAAAGTAGGAGAATAACTGACGGAAAGGCTGTGTACTTTCTAGTTTTATAGTTGGCCTCGGCCCTTCCAATTCCTAAAGGTCGGGCTAAATATCAACGACCCGAGTTTAGTTTTTTATTTATTTATAGAATTTGAGTACAATATTATATACATATAAATTGTTAGCTATTTGGATAATGTTTTCCAACATATATACACATATTATATACACAATTAATCTAACACAAAGTCTTACTATTTTATTTTATCACTCAAAAATTAAAAAAACCACGTTATGTTTTCTCTATTCTCTTCAGTTATCTCACAATATATAGATTAATTGTTTTAATGCTATTAATAATTTTATAAAAAATATTAATAGAATATAATTTTAACAAATTAATTAATCTAGTTGCACAAAAAAAAATTATGTACATTTCAAGCAATTCGAACAAATTGGGCCTATCTCGGGAAGGGATTAGGCATATAACTTTTAATTATAATTCGAACTTTGACAGGCCTAAATAACTCATGGTTTAGAGCACTAAAAAAAGGAGTACTAAAAGAGCATTAAATTATCTTTTTTTCTCTTTATGTTTTGTCTTTTTTTCTCTTTTTTTTTTCGGGGAGAGAGGGGGGCATGCCAGCTCAATAGAGTTGTTTTTAGAACAGCTCTACTAGTGGTCTATATCGTAGTTGTTTGCGTAGGGATCTAGAGCTAAGAAATAAACCCTAGCTAGATTTGGACAATTTCTCAGCTTGATATAATTTGCTCGAGTTACACCTCTTATTTAGTAGGTGTTTGGCATGTACTAAAAAAATGTATTTTTTTTACATAAACCAAACCAAATCAAACCAAGCCTTAAGTCCCATCAAATGAGGTCGGCTACATGAATCCTTCTTCTCCACGCGGCCCTATCAAAGGCCATTTCATTAGTCAAATTAAGTAGATTCATATCTCTATTTAAAACGCTAGTCAACGTTAATCTAGGCCTACCCCGTCTCCTAACACTTCAATCTACCGTTACAGTATCGCATCTCTTCACTACTGCCTCTGTTGATCTCCGTTGAATATGACCAAACCACCTCAAACGATTCTCTCTCAACTTATCTTCTATCGGTGCTACTCCTACCCATTCCCGAATACACTCATTCTTAATCCTGTCTTATCTAGTCTTACCACACATCCACCTTAGCATCCTCATCTCAGCCATACTTATCTTATCTACATGTTGTTTCTTGGTTGCCCAACACTCCGTCCCATATAACATAGCTGGTCTAATAGTCTATCTATAAAACTTACCTTTTAGTCTAGTGGGTATTCGTTTATCGCACAATACCCTAGACGCACTTCTCCACTTACACCATCCCGCCTTAATCCTATAGGCCACATCTGCATTAATCTCTTCCGCTGTTGTGATAATCAACCCTAGATAACGAAAGTGTTCACTCTTAGGCAATTCTTGATTCTCAATCTTCACTTCTCCTCTACTTTCATTGTTATTGTTACTAAATTTACACTCCATGTATTCTGTCTTAGTTCTGCTTATCCAGAATCCTTTAGATTCAAGAGCTTTTCTCCAAATCTTTAACTTTGTGTTAACTTCTTCTCTAGTCTCATCCACTAGCACAATATCGTCTGCAAAAAGCATGCACCATGGCACGTCATCCTGAATATTTATCGTCAACTCGTCCATAACTAAAGCAAAAAGATAAGGACTTAAGGTAGATCCTTGGTGTAACCCTACAGTGATAGGAAATTCATTTGTCTCTCCAGCTGGCGATTTAATAGTGGTCACCACCCCTTCATACATGTCCCTAATCACGTCAATGTAACCTTTTGTCACCCCTTTCTTCTCTAATACCCACCATATTATATCCCGATGCACTCTGTCATATGCTTTCTCAATGTCGATAAACACCATATGAATGTCTCTTTTCTTTTCTTTGTACTTTTCTATTACTCTCCTCAAAAGATAGATCGCTTCCATTGTTGACCTACCAGGCATAAACCCAAATTGATTCTCTGACACCTCTGTTATATCTCGCAATCGGCGTTCTATCACCCTCTCCCACACTTTCATTATACGACACATTAGCTTGATTCCTCTATAGTTGTTACAATTCTGGACATCACCTTTATTCTTATAGATTGCTTTCATTATATGACACATTAGCTTAATTCCTCTATAGTTGTTACAATTCTGGACATCACCTTTATTCTTATAGATTGGCACTAAAATACTCTTCCTCCACTCATCTGGCATGTTCCTAGTCAACAAAATTTTGCTAAACAACCCAGTCAACCAACCAACTCCTTTTTTACCCAAACACTTTTAAGCTTCAATAGGGATATCATCGGGTCCTAAAGCCTTATTTGATTTCATCTTCTTAAGTGCAATTTTCACTTCAAAGTTCCTAATCCTGCGATAGAACCTATAGTCTTGGTTTATCGTATTACTACCTATTTCTTCCCTTATTGTCGTACCTCCATGTCCCTCATTTAATAGTTTCTCAAAATAATTCTTCCATCTTTCCTTAATCTCATCATCCTTCACCAATACCTTAGAATCCTCCCTCTTGATGCACTTTACTTGATTAAAATCTCTTATTTTCCTCTCCCGTATCTTAGCAAGTATTTTTTTTTTACATATATACACTTATTTAGGTCCCATCAATCAACATTTATCAACATATCCTTTCTATTTTTTTACCCACCTTCTCTACTTTTTTACACATTTTTTTTAAAAAATTCAAAAAATACACTTGGTTAGACTTATTTATTTTGATAATTTATTTAATTATATTTTAATTTATTTGAAAGAGAAAAATAAAATCCAAAATTTATTTTGATGATTTATTTAATTATGTTTTAATAAAATTCAAAATTTATTTTGATAATTTATTTAATTATGTTTTAATTTATTTGAAAGAGAAAAATAGAATCAAAATTTATTTTGTCACATTATTTCTCACCTAAACTTTTATCCTAAATATTATTTGAATGTATTTAATAATTGTTTAAATTATGAGTTCATTTCAACAAAAAATAATGCCCAAACTAGAGGTTTAAACAGCCCAAAACAGAGGTTTAAACAGCCCAGCACAACAGCAGGCCAAAATGTTCAAGTGAAAGATATTCAAATTAGTAATGATGGAGTGGAAGATATTCAAATTAGTAATGATGGAGTGAAAGATATTCAAATGAATACAACGGCTATAAACGGCTATAAGTTTTATTATATATACCAAAGTCTCTAATGTAAACTAGTTAAAAAAAAAAAACTAGAAAATATTATTTGATCTATAATCACTCACATCTATTCTCTGAAAAATTCTCTGAGAAGTGTTCTTCAATTTTTGTTTACATCCTCTTTCAGAAATTATACACTGAGACGTATAGCTTTAAACCCATCTTTCCTGTGTGAGGTTTATAGAAAAATCAGAGTTTCATTTTTACATCTATCTTTGAGAGATAATTTTTGTAACTTTCTGTGAAAGCAAAAACACATTCTTTTCAACCTTGTAAGAGTATAGTACACTCAGTGTTATTGACTTAAAAAGTCTGTGTAAAATCTGTGGAGGATTGCTGCATCTGTGAAAAGGTTGTTAGCACCCTGTGAAGCTAAAGTATAGTGAAAAATTTCAAGTGAAGCTTGAAGAGTGGACGTAGGCCGAGTTGAAGTCAAACCACTATAAATTTGTTTACCTCTCTCTCCCTTATCTCTTTATTTTATTTAAATTGCCATAGTTATATTTCACATTTTCACTGTGCTAAAATTATTAACTGACATAATTGTTAAAACACTTGTTTTAATTATTATTATTTCATTAACTATATTTATCTATCGTGCTAGTCATAATTTTTATTAGGGTATTATTATTTTTATTTGTAAAAACCTAATTCACCCCCCTCTTAGGTTGTCTTTTGGATAACAATTGCTATCAGAGCCTAGACTCTTGTTTTAGATTTAACCATCTGGCAGTTTCGATCCATGGCAACCTTAGCTGAAAGACAAGCACAAATAAGCCACCATTGTTGGACGGAAACAATTATAATCATTGGAATGATAAGATGACCCTATACCTACAAATCACTAATTATGCCATGTGGATTATTGTCACCAAAAGTTCAAAAATTCCTACCAAATTAGTAGACAATATTAGTGTACCTAAAACTGAAGATGAATGTGATGAGAGGGATCATAAATTATTGCAAGCCAATACTAAAGCCAGACTCACCCTTATTTGTGGATTAGACTCTAAGGAGTATAATAGAATTTCAAGTTGTGATTCGGCAAAAGAAATTTGGTACAAACTTGAGATAACGTATGAAGGTACAAACCAAGTGAAGGAATCTCGTATTGATATGCTTGTTCATAGTTATGAATTGTTTAAAATGAACTTTGACGAATCTATTTCAAGTATGTTTACTAGATTTACTAAAATTATAAACTCTTTGAAATCTCTTGACAAAACTTATACTAACAGTGAGTTGGTGAGAAAAATTCTTAGGTGTTTACCAAAGAATTGGGAAGCAAAGGTCACGGCCATTATAGAAGCCAAAAATCTCTCCACACTTGGATTGGATGAGCTTATGGGTTCCTTTATGACTCATGTGATCACCATGAAAGGACACGAGGATGTTGAAAACAAAAAGAAAAATGGAATTACATTCAAAGCCTCATCAAATGAAGAAGAGCATAAAAACTTTATACTAACAGTGAGTTGGTGAGAAAAATTCTTAGGTGTTTACCAAAGAATTGGGAAGCAAAGGTCACGGCCATTATAGAAGCCAAAAATCTCTCCACACTTGGATTGGATAAGCTTATGGGTTCCCTTATGACTCATGTGATCACCATGAAAGGACACGAGGATGTTGAAAACAAAAAGAAAAGTGGAATTACATTCAAAACCTCATCAAATGAAGAAGAGCATGAAAACTCCAGTGAGGATGAAAGCTATGCAGTGTTTAGTAGAAATCTCAAAAAGCACTTCAAGAAAAATAATTATGGAGGAAGAAGACCTTTCAAGAAAGAATACAACAAAGATAACAAGAAAGAGCCTATTATTTGCTATGAGTGTAAAAATTCTGGACATATGAAGATGGATTGTCCAAAATTAAAGAATCATGGAAAAGACTAGAAAAGAAACAAAAAGGCCATGGTAGCAGCTGTAGACACCCCATTTTGACCGACCTTAAGACTTGGGCATTTTCTTTTGATTACCCGATGATAACAATTAGAATGTGTTTCTCACAGAGTCCTCAGTAAGAAAGATGGAATTTAAGCTTTAATCCCAACGTTTACACATTTTTTGGCCAAACTATTTTAGACCTTAAAACCCTCTTTTCAAAATATTTTTTTTTAATGTTTCTACGATGTCCCGAGGCTCCAATTTCGATTAAAATATTGCCTGTAAACCGAGTAAGGACAAAGGGAAAATAAATTTAAGAGAGGTGAACTCTTTGAGAAATATTTAAAAACATCTTTTTTATAGGTTTGGAGTTGAAGGAAATAGGAGAGGATGGAAGAAAACTAGTTTTGGAAAAGAATGAGCATCAAATCATTAAGAAGGAAATGAACAATCTTCACTAAATTAGGCATATCTCTTTGTACACTTGGAATTTTGAATGTGATACCACTACCATTGGAAAGTAGACTTCTGGGGCTTCAATTTAGACCCAAGAATCACCTAAGACCAAGTCCGGATAAGGGAGATATGCCCATTTGAAGTTGGGCTTAAGAGTAGATTTTGTTGACCCAGCGTGAGACAGCCTTCACTAAATTAGGCATATCTATTTGTACACTTGGAATTTAAATGTGAGGCCACCACCATTGGAAATTAGACTTCTGGGGCTTCAATTTAGACCCAAGAACCACCTAAAACCAAGTCCAGATGAGGGAGATATGTCCATTTAAAGTTGGGCTTAACAGTAGATTTTGTTGACTTGGCCCAAAACAGCAGCAGCCCATTGTTTGGTTTGGTTGGGACACTTTATTGACCCATTTTCTGACCCAAACATGTCCCAATGCATGTATATTCATCCCCCATTACCTAGTGTTTGCTCCATTGAAGATAATGCTCCATTTTTGCTTCTATTAGCTCGATTAGTGTTCTATTAACTCCTTTACCTTCATTTATGCTCTATCTTGTCTTCTACCATGTGTTCCACCATTTCTCCACTTGCTTAGCCTATAAGTATACATCTGATTATTGAGAGGAGGAGGAGAATAGATTAAGGAGAGAACATTTAAGCTAGAGAAAAGAGGAAGAAAAGAGAGAAAAGTTGACTTTTTGAGCTAAACACACTTCTATCTTCCATATACACCCTATACCTTCCATACAAACCGAAATTCCATCTTTTCTACATCCAAAACTCCTCCAAAAATTCTAAAATACTTGAATTTTAGTATCTTTGATTAAGAGAAAGAATGGGTGTTGGTAAAAGTGAGTAAAAACAAGAGAAACAATCACTTTTGACCACATACATCTCCAAGCCATCATTGTAGCAAGAATTCCAAGCTTTCAAATTAAGGATTGAGAACATAATTCATACACTTGAGGGTGATCAAGAGGAAGTTTGGAAATCGAGAAGTTCAATATTTCTTTGGAAGGTGAATTTCTAGTCTTTCATTTTTATTTTTTTTTATCTCATATTTATTTTCTTACTTCTTATTTCATAGTGTTTTGTTATAATCTAAGTGGTTTGTTTATCTCATATTTATTTTCATACTTTATATTTCATAGGGTGTTGTTGTAATCCAAGTGGTTTGTTTAGCTCATAATAATAATAATAATAATAATAATAATAATCAACATAATTGGAATGCACTAATTAACCAAAAATATATTTTAATATAAAATTTTTAATTAAAATACAGAAAATAACTTACAATTACAATTGTAGCAACTGCAAGGATCTTAATTGGGTTACACACAGGGTGATTGATTCTCATTCAGAGCACTCTGGTTTTCTTACAACAATAAAAGGAAAGAAAATTGAAGAATGCCTGAATGACTACAATTGATTACAATATATAGAAATGAAACTTAACTATGCAGCATGTGAATTGGATGATTGATCGAAGGCAGTTGGCAGCATTGAAGACTAAGCAGAACTGTCGGTTGCTTTCGGCTGATTGATTGAACAGTTGAACAACTTTAACAAAAGTTGATTGATGAATAGTGACAGTGAATAGTAAAAATGAACAGTAACTTTTACTATTCATCACTTTCGATAGAATATGTAAATAAAGGAATCAATATAAATACAAATTGGCAGCTTCTCTCAAAAGAGTATTGACTGAAGCTAATTTGTATTTATAGGGAATCCTATGTTGATCGAGCATATGGGTCCTGAGCATCTTGGAACTCAAATCTTCCATATGAGATGGGTTGAGTAGTTGAACCTTCAGAAGATTGTGACTGGTCTGAACTGTCTTCTGAATTTTCTGAACTGGTTGACTGGGCTTCGCCTTGATCCATAATTTTCTGGACTAACTGGAGCACTTCATCTTTGGATAATTTGGACTTGCTTTTGGATTTGACTTTGGGCTGAGTAGGAGGTGAAATGGGCTTTGATTGAGCCTTGGATTTGGATTTTGATTTGGGTTTTGATTGAGTCTTAGGCTGAGCCAGTACTGCAGGAGCTTTGGACTTAGCCATGGACTTTGATTTATCAGCTGTGGGCTGAATCTTGGACTTGGATGAATTGGGCTTGGAACCACTTGATGAGGGGTTTCCAAGGTTGATTGGAGGAAGACTGGGTTGACTTCCTTGGCTAACTGCAGCAGTTGGGTTCTGCTGGGCTTTAGCAATGGCAGGGGTAGGAGCACATTGATCAATGGGGAATTCTTCTTGAACAATTTCAAATATGCGAGGCACATTGAATTTAGCCTACCATTTGACTGAGTGTTGACGGGTGATTATATTACTATCAATCCCATAATGCCATTTAAATATCCAAGGGATTTTGTATTTGGATATAAAAATTAACAAAAATGGAAATGTTTTCTGATGAGCAGTGAATTGGTACACAGAAGCAAAATAATTAATTCGTTCAATAAGATCACCAGAGAGGATATCTGAAACGACGCCATAATGAGTCCACCATCTCAGAAACCAGGAAGGAAATTCAAACTTGAATTTTTTATCAAAAGAAATGAACCAAGAGTGACTGAAAGTTTCATTTTGGTACAAGAAAATCTTGAACCAAGCATCAATGTAATCATGGTAATTGTATTGAATAGAGTGACCAGGTAAATTACGAAGCTGATAAAGAGAACCTCATTCAGCTAGAGAGACAATATTGTGAATGTAAATGGAATGATATAGAATTTTACTGGAATAGGTGCGATCATAAATAGGTTTGATTAGGATTGATTGGTGATGGATCAAAATATCCTTGTAATAGGTGAGTGTTTTCTCTGGATGTGAGAGGATGAACTGGCATCCAGAGCCAAAATAGGATTTAGCAATTTCATGGATAACTTGACTTTTGGGGTGACTAGGTTCTTTGTAGAACAGATTAGTGGTGTGTGATTTGGTATAATCAGATCGAGATGACCTGACTAGGTTAGCAGGGAGTAGAGTAACTAAAACTGTGTGACTGGAAGGAGCAAAAGGGTCTGAGGCCAAAGCT
Organism: Camellia sinensis; assembly: GCF_004153795.1. Taxonomy (NCBI): domain Eukaryota; kingdom Viridiplantae; phylum Streptophyta; class Magnoliopsida; order Ericales; family Theaceae; genus Camellia; species Camellia sinensis. Next base: position 254,141 of record NW_021024986.1, on the reverse strand, counting down.
GATGAGTAATTGGGTCGATAAATGTTACCAAGAACTTGGTAACGGTTAACCATTTCAAGGGGGTGAGACTGGGTTATGGACGCAGAAGAAGGAGGAACAAGAAGTTGATTAAGTTTACTAGAAGATGGGACCAAAGCCTTGGAGGGAGGCCTTGGACGAGACATCTGTTAAGCAAGAAACAATGATTAGCAACCAGAAAGAAGATCTAAATAATCTTGATGATAATTTAAACAATTATAATTGTGAGCAAGTAAATTTCGACGAGCTTGGATCTGGTGGTAATTAATGTATTGGGCTCGTTTAGTGGTTGGTCTGGCTAATTTGAGGCAGTGAAGACGATGGGTAAGTTGTTTAATCTGGGTTCTGAAATGGGTAATTCGGGATTTATGGTAGGAAATAAATGGTGTAGCAGTCATCCCTTACCCCCCTGTAAAAATTCCCGGATAAGAAAATCAGGGAGGGAATTTTGACAACCAGGTATATAGGTAATATCAAAATAAAAAATACTCAAAATAGATCGCCAACGGGCAAAAATTTGCTTACTAGCAAGATTTTGAACATCTTTTTCTAAAACATATTTAGCAGATTTGCAATCAACACGAAGTAAAAATTTTTGATTTAAAATATCATCTTGAATTTTTTGAATACATAAAACAGTAGACAAAATCTCTTTTTTAATAGTACTATAATTTAATTGTGCTTTATTCCAGACACCAGAATGATAACGAACAATTTGTTCAGAGGATTGTGGAGTGACTTTCTGGAGAAGAATGCCACCATAACCAATATCAGAGGTATCAGTTTGAATAATTTTGAATAAATTTTCAGTAGGAATACCAAACTGGAAAAGCTTGGCACATGAT
>NW_021024986.1:173886-252991 GCF_004153795.1 Camellia sinensis | reverse complement strand
GAGACAATATTGTGAATGTAAATGGAATGATATAGAATTTTACTGGAATAGGTGCGATCATAAATAGGTTTGATTAGGATTGATTGGTGATGGATCAAAATATCCTTGTAATAGGTGAGTGTTTTCTCTGGATGTGAGAGGATGAACTGGCATCCAGAGCCAAAATAGGATTTAGCAATTTCATGGATAACTTGGCCTTTGGGGTGACTAGGTTCTTTGTAGAACAGATTAGTGGTGTGTGATTTGGTATACTCAGATCGAGATGACCTGACTGGGTTAGCAAGGAATGGAGTAACTGAGACTGCTTGGCTGGAAGAAGCAAAAGGGTCTGAGGCCAAAGCAGATGAGTAATTGGGTCGATAAATGTTACCAAGGACTTGGTAACGGTTAACCATTTCAAGAGAGTGAGATTGGGTTATTGACTCCGAAGGAGGAGGAACAAAAAGTTGATTAGGTTTACTAGAAGATGGGACCAAAGCTTTGGAAGGAGGCCTTGGGCGAGACATCTGTGAAGCAAGAAACAATAATTAGCAACAAGAAAGGAGATCTAAATAATCTTGATGATGATTTAAGCAATTGTAATTGTGGGCAAGTAAATTGCGACGAGCTTGGATCTGGTGGTAATTAATGTATTGGGCTCGTTTAGTGGTTGGTCTGGCTAATTTGAGGCGGTGAAGACGATGGGTAAGTTGTTTAATCTGGGTTCTGAAATGGGTAATTCGGGATTTATGGTAGGAAATAAATGGTGTAGAAGTCATCCCTTACCCCCCTGTAAAAATTCCCAGATAAGAAAATCAGGAAGGGAATTTTGACAACCAGGTATATAGGTAATATCAAAATAAAAAATACTCAAAATAGATTGAAAACGGGCAAAAATTTGCTTACTAGCAAGATTTTGAACATCTTTTTCTAAAACATATTTAATAGATTTGCAATCAACACGAAGTAAAAATTTTTGATTTAAAATATCATCTTGAAATTTTTGAATACATAAAACAGTAGACAAAATCTCTTTTTTAATAGTACTATAATTTAATTGTGCTTTATTCCAGACACCAGAATGATAACGAACAATTTGTTCAGAGGATTGTGGAGTGACTTTCTGGAGAAGAATGTCACCATAATCAATATCAGAAGTATCAGTTTGAATAAATTTGAATGAATTTTCAGTAGGAATACCAAGACAAGGAAGGGACTTAACATATTGTTTGACTTGTTGAACAATAGCAGTATGAACAGAAGACCAAGGAGGAGGATTATCCTTTAACCTATCAAACAGAGGTTGACAGACTTTCCTAAGATCCTTGTAGAATTCAGCAATGTAGTTGAGGGAACCTAAAAACCTTTGTAATTGGGTTTTATCAAGAATTTCATCAGGAAACTTAGACGCAAACTCAGATACAAACTCAATGGATCTACTAATGGGGAGAATAGTATTTTGGTAAATATCATATCCTAAAAACCTAACCTTAGTTTGAAACAATTTAATCTTAGGAGCAGGTATGACTAAATCATGACTTTTAATGGTGTAAAAGAAGGCAGTTAAATATTTCCAATGGTCATGAATTGATTTGGAAAAAATCAGGATGTCATCAATATAAACAATAGAAAAATGACTAAATGGGTTGAATATGTCATTCATTATATTTTGAAATTCACTAGGAGTATTTTTTAATCCGAAGGGCATGACATTCCATTCATATTGACCAAAAGGTGTATTGAAAGCAGTTTTGTATCTATCTTTAGGATGAATTTGGATTTGCCAAAAATCACTTTTTAAATCAAATTTGCTAAAAATAACAGCTTGATTAAGTCTTTTTATTAAATCTTTTTTATTAGGAATTGGATATCGAATCCGTTCCAAAACAGCATTCAATGGTTTGTAATTGATTACTAGGCAAGGGACACCTCTTTCTAATTCAGCATTTTTATTAACATAAAAAGCAAGGCAAGACCATGGTGATTTACTGGGACTAATTATTCGATTTTTTAATAATTCATTTATTTTCTTTTTACACATTTCAAGTAAATCATGATTCATTTGAATAGGTCTAGATTTAATAGGAATTTGTCTTTCATTAAAATTTTTAATATAAGGAAAAATAACCACATGTTTTTTCCTATGTCAAAATGCAATAGGTAAAGTTGAACAAATAGTTGATTCTAATTTTAATTTAAAATCATTAATTTAAGAAATAATAATTGGATCAGTTAATTGTTGATCAATTCATTTATAATTAATTTCTTCTTTAAGAAAATTCAAATGTTTAGTTAATCTATTAATTGTATGAGAAATAGAACAGTCTTTTAATTGATTTAATTCTAGCATTTTAGGTGGATATAAGAATGTAAATGTAACAGGTTGTCCTAAAACCTGAGTAGTTATTCCTTCACTAGAAGTAGTAAATAGATATAACAAAGATATGAATGGTGTGCCTAAAATAATTCTATCAGTCATATTTTTAACTAAAACAAAAGAGGTTTTAAAACAAACATTATTTTGACAAACATGTACTTTAGGTAATTTATATTTAATATGCATTTTACTACCATTAGCAGAGGTTAATTTCTCATGACATTTTTCATAGTATTTAGTAGGAAGAAAACCTTCTTGAATACAATTTAAATCAGCACCAGTATCAATTAAAGCAATTAATTCTAATTCAAAATCTTCAATGACGATTTTAATTTTTGAATACCACTTTTGCATATAGATTTTATTGATTAAATTTAATCATTTTTCTTCAAGGTTATTAAATTGAGATCGATTATCAAATAAAAATTTATCTGGATTAGTATGATCAGAATCATGTTCAGAATTATGTTCAGATTCACGAGGTGATGTATGTGGATTAGGTTGAAAATTATCTAATCTTTGATTAAGTTTGAGAGTGATGATTTCATCTTCTAATTTTTTATCTTTATGTTGTAAGTCTCTGATAGTTTGTTTAATTTGATTGATTTCAGATTGTAAATCTTGAAGGGTAATTTCTTTAGTTTTATTTTTAAATCTTTCCAAAGTCTTGGATAAACTAATAATAGGTTTATCAAACTTAGGTTTATGATCTGAATGAAGTAATAAAGATTTTAATTTATCAATATATTTTTGTTTTAAATTAGGATCATCTAATTTACTGATTAAGTCAATTAGAGCGGATTCTTCTTGAGTTTGTTTGGTAAGAACAGTAATTTGTTTAACTAGGTTACAGCAAACATCATTACATCCTAATGCTATATTATTATTATCAGAATCAGAATCAGTACTGGTTGAATGATCATTAGAGGAAGTTTCTGGATTATCGGATGAGGAATTACTAACAGATTGGTTTAATTGAAAGATTTCAAATATTTGAACCTTAGATTCATCATTGATTTGTAATTGATTAACCTTATCTTTTAATTTTTGTTTTTCTTTACATTTATTAGAATAATGACCCTTTTTACCACAGTTATAACATGTAATATCTTTATTAGATTTAGATTTTGGATGTGATTTTTTGTAATATTTCTTTTTAGGTTTAGTATAAAATTTATCATTGGATTTGGAAGGTGAATAATTCTTTTTGTATTTATTAGAATATTCGGATTTATATTTGTGTTTAGAATATTTATGTGATTTCCTACGAGAGGGTGCTACAGGAGGTAAACCATATTGTTCACAGAAATTGCCTAATTCATATTTAGCTTTATGTTTATCTTTAGCGACTTTTTGACTAAGTTTAAGATCAATACACATTTTTAATCCTTCTCTTTGAATAGTGCTAATAATATCGCCATAGGTTAAATTATCATATTCGATAACATCAGTAGGTTGACTAAGAACATCTCTAATTTTGTGAGCAAATAAACTCGGTAATCCATTAATAAAAAATTTTTTCCAAAATGATTTAGTACAGTCTTCTCTTAACACAACTCTTGAGGTAAATACATCTTTATACCATCTAAAATCACCTAAGGTTGGACAAGTAAGATTACTAAGTTGATCATGTATGCGAAAATAAATATTAGTAGAGGTACCAATAAAATGTCTAACAATAGTATAGATTAATGTATTAATACCATCAGGGTGGCAACAGCCAATGTTTTCATCAAAGATAGGCAAACCATTATCATCAGTTTGATTAGCATAAATTATGGATTCTCTTTGTTCTTCAGTTAAATATTTTTCCCACCAAGATTTGAGCATACCAGTGAAACCAGAGGTAATTAGAGTAACAATTTTAGGTTAAGAATATTGGGGATAATTGGAGAGATAACTATTGGAAACCATAGATAAATGATTTAATTTTTGGAGAATTTGATCTTCACTAAGGCCATCAATATTCCATTCGTATAATTTTTTAGTAGAAACAAAAAATTGATTATTAAAATTAGTTTCTTTGAATTGGAGATCAGGAGGAGTAGGTCTAGAATACCAATTTTTGGTAGTTTGTGGATTAACTTTGGGGTAATGAATTTTAGAAGATTGGAATTGTTGAGCTAATTGATGGATGTTGTAACACGTCCCCGAACGCCCCGGGAGGAACGAGCTCCCGTTCCGTTCATTTTGGGGTCACTACAGCTCAGGACTCTCAAATTTGTCACGGTTCTAAGTCTGAACCAAAGAGTCCAAATCCGGCAAATCGTTTTGAGAAAACAGATTTTTGAAAGAAGTGCCAAACATGGACTGCTTTGCCAGATACAGAGTCGCCACCTAAATATTTTATGGATATATAGCTGGTTTCTGCAACAATTACTGGCCTCCCACCCTTCTACGGCCTTCCCAGTGATAAAACAGAGGTACCTGCCAAAAATGAACGAAAACCGTTGCAAAACGAATGTTCGGGGGCCAAAACGCGCAGTTCGGGGTCCCGAAAATGGGCTGTTAAGCACCGAAAGTGGCATTCGGCCACGAAGTGGGTTTCTCAGACCCCAGTGTCCCTCAAAAGGGAGTAAAAAGGAAGTATGCCAAAATTTAGAGCAAACGGAGATGGTTAAGCGGTCCCGAACCGAGGCACACGGCCAACGGTCCCGAAAAACCGGAAACCGGGCTCCGAAATGGGCAAAATGGCCTACGGCCACCAAATGTAGCCCACGGCCACTGAGAGATGGTCTACGGGACCTCTCCCTCCCCTCAGGAAAAAGAAACAGAGAAAACCGAGTCTGGTTCGCAAACCGAGGCAAGGCACAGAAGAGGGCTCAGAAATCCGGAGGCAGGGCTCACGGCCGCGACTCTGAGACTTCTGAACGAGCATGATATGCAATGTCACCGAGCGCTCAATCGGTGATGTCTGAGTCTTAAGGTCGGTCAAAAAAATGGGGTGTCTACAGATGTCATTATCAGTGGTTTCAGTGTCAGATTGGGTAGAAAGAGTTTCAATATTAGGTTGTTGATTTAGAACAGTAAGACCTTTATCTTTAGAGGGTGAAGCATTATCAGAAGTAGCTAGTTTAGTAAATAATTTTTCAATAGCTTGGACAGTAGACTTATCATTGGTAACTAAACTAGTTCTTTTGGAACGATTACTGGGTAGATTAAGTAAAGGCGGATCTAAAGGTTGTTTAGTGGATGTAATTTGAACAGATTCGAAATTGGTTTCTATCTTGTCTAATTGTTTACCAATTGTGTTTAAACATTGATTAGTATAATTATTTTGTTCAATAACTTTTTTAATTTCATTATCATTACTAGGTAATTTGAAAGGTGAAGCAGGGATTTTAGAACCTTGTTGAGTAAGAAGTATTTTCTCTAAAAGAGGATGACTAGAACTAACAGAAGTAGTGTCAGAAGTTTTCCATTTATGTTTTGTGATTATATTAATCTTTTTGTAATATTTGTCAACATATTTTAATAGAGGTAATTCAAAACCATATTCAATCATAAAATCATACCATTGTCGAGTAATTTGGGACATTTGAGCAGAATTATATTTAGCATAGTAAGCATGTCGGATGGTTTTATTTTTAGAAGATTTAAATTCAGTAAGTAATTTGTCTAAATCAGGTTTAAAGTCTTTTTTGATGGTCATTAATTGAGGATTGACTGGCGGTATAAATTCGTCAAAATCAGTTTGAGTTTGAGAATTATTAGAAGCAATTTCTTCTTCAGGTAAATGTGTGTGTGTAAAATAAATAGGTTTACTAATTTGAGAAGAAATAGTATTATCAATGCCTTTTAATTTACCAGTAGAGGTTTGACCAAGATGAATTTGACTATTTTTGCGAAATAAGGGAGTATTAAATATTTCATCTTCAGTTTCAATTTCAGTCGGAACACTAGATGTACTATGTCGAGAGGATTGACTACGATTAAATTTAATTCGGACAGAACCATCACTGTATTGTTGAATATCTTGGATATCGTGAATTGAAGATTGTTGTTTATTATGTTTGTAATTTTGATTGACAGTAACCCATTGATCAGGTAAGTCGATATTTTTCCATTTAATCATTTGAGGAACATTAATATTGGATTCATGATTATTACTACTTTGAATTAATAAAGTTTGATCTTTAGGACTCTTGTGTAAAGCATGAACATTTAAATTAGTTTGCATGCATTTATAATGAACACGATATATAAAGCAATATTATGAACTTTTTCTTTCATGTTAGTAAATGAACCATGTAATTGAATGTTTAATGTTAAAGCATCTAAAATATGTGGATCACGTAAACTAAGTGTAAAATCAGGAAAACAATTAAAATGTACTGGACCTTTATGAAGACCAGTCTCCATCATACCCATTAAACTATCATTGTAATTAAGAAAGCGAGCATCTCTTAAACATAATAAGACAGAAGTATTTTTACCTACCATGGTTAATGGATTAACACCAACTTGAATTAAACCAACATGCATAAAATTGTAACCATTATTTAAATGTCTTTTGATTAATTTAGCATCAAATAATCGACAGGTTTCTCTGGGTTTTTTTAAAGCATAAACTTGTTCAATGGTTTTAACATGCAGAGCAACTTTAAAAACATTCTGTATAAAAGTAATTTTATAAATTTCTTTGATTGGTAGTTTTGGTATATTCCATCCTACATCAATTTTATCATTTTGTATTTCAACATCTTCTTCATTTATTACTAATCCCTGATTAGGTATTGAGGGCAAAATTGTTGACCTAGAACCGACTGATGAGTTACTTCTAAATAATCAATTCATTGTTCTGGCTAATTAATCAGTTTTACAGATACCTTAACACAAACCCTATTCTGGTCATGTTATCACATACCAAAGTGGTTTGAGTATAGATCCTATTCGAGAGACCTCTATATCCTACACTGCCTAACCCTAAGAACTTACTCTGGACAGGGAACGAAAGTGGGTGACTTAAACCAGGTGGATAAACACAGACCGATCTCTTGGGTGATTAAGATGAACTGAAAACTAGATTAATCAAACAAACAATGGAATTAATTAATTGGAAGAAACAAAGCAGTTAGAAACAGGATACAACATAACTTAGGCTTTGATACAACATAACTGAAGATCAAAAATACTCAAAATAGATTGCCAACAGGCAAAAATTTGCTTACTAGCAAGATTTTGAACATCTTTTTCTTAAACATATTTAGCAGATTTGCAATCAATACGAAGTAAAAATTTTTGATTTAAAATATCATCTTGAAATTTTTGAATGCATAAAACAGTAGACAAAATCTCTTTTTTAATAGTACTAATAATAATAATAATAATAATAATAACAATAATAATAATTTGCTTATTTGCTTACTCTTGTTTCATATCAATTGTGTTGTAAGCTAACCGGTAGTCGTTGGTTGAGCCACTTACATATTTTTTGTTTGTTCCTTTTCGTGGTTTCGCAACAAGACAGGTTTTGCTCGGTCTATTTGGCCGGTTGGTTAGCTTCTTTCGGACAAGATGGCGTAATCTCCTAATGTTGACCAATTTCCGCTGACGATTCCAAGGAACGTGAAGCTTTTATTTTTTTTATTTTTATTTTGAGTGTTTTGTGAGGTTTTATTTTATTTTATTGCAATATTCCCTCATCTTTCTCTTATTTGGTCTGTAATAATTTATTCAAAGTGTTGTAATAATTTCCTGCCCCACTTCTTTCTATCCCGTTTTTTTACTTGCTTTCCTTATTTGTACATAAACATCATATTTATTTTTCATCATATTCATGCTTTGCATCCATGATTCATGCATCTTGATTCAGCTAAGTTTGTATTTGTGGATTTAATCAATTCTTATGTGGTTATGTGCGCTACTTCATGTTCTTAAGATAATTCACATGTCATATCTTAGAAGCCGAATCTTTAGTTGCATCTCATGGGTGAATTGCATTAGAATTTTGTATATAAAGATCATGCATGTTTTATTAACTTTGTTTTGTAGCTATTCGCGGGATGTCGGTAAATATATAAGTTTTTATGCTTTAGCATCCAGCTCGGGTGTGTTTTTCATATTATGTTTAAGCATCCTATCATGTGGCTACTTGCTTACTTGATATAACTGTATGAATGCCAGTGGATGGAGGTTGTGTCGCTTAATTTGAAATGATGCTGATTTTTCATGCTTATAAACTCAATTTATTTGGGTTGTACATTGTCAAAACTCTTTCAAAATGCATGATATCAAATTGTTCCAAAATAAATGGCATAGTCTATACATGTATACTTCACATAGTAAATTTTAGGATTTATTAAATAATCAGAACATGAACATATAAATAAATAAAATTCATATCATGGTTTAGTAAAGGTCGATCTTTGGTCGGGTGAGCGGGGGTGCTTATTATTGACCTCCCCCTCTTATACCTAAGGTTCCGAGCCAAGCATCTTTGGTTATGATGAACAGTGGCCTTGGCACGAGTCATGGGTTTCCTACTTTTCTCAAAATAAATATTAGGTGGCGACTCTGAAATCTGATGACGCAGTCCATTTTTGGCAAAAGGTTTTGCAATAAAATTGATTTTCAATAAACGTTGTCAAATCAGGACTCTCATCTATGTTTCACATTGGAGCGCTCGTGAGACTAGATCAAAGAGATCAAGGGTCCGAACTGTTTAATGCGCACGGGTACCCTCCGGGCATGTTATAGTTTCTGGCGACTCTTTATATGTTTATTGCATTGCATACATTGGTGCACTGAAAATTCCTGTGTTGCCCAGATACTGGTGGGAGCACAAGCACACCTTTTTGTGACACTACACCTATCTCTACGTTACTTTGGAGGCCTTGTGTTATAATCTTTTGAGATCTGAAAGTTCTCAGACTTTAAAGAGAGGCTACTATTGACTCTTCTGAGTTCCTAAGATCTTCATTGGTTATGACCCAAAGGACTCTTTGGTAACGCCACCTTGACTTCAACTCCTAGAATAGTGCTAACCTTGTACATATAGTGAGCTATAGTACCTTTCAAAATTAGGACAGGATGCTCTCCCATTCCTAGGATGTATGATACCACTTGTCTGAATAGTGAAACCCCAGATCATTTCAAAAGCTAGGACAGGATAACCCTACGCTCCATAGGGGTGTTTGTTCTCTTTCTTGCTATGTCTTATGTGCAATGTATTGGATTTATCCAGGGGTTCTCAAATTCAAATAAGTGGTTCAGGCAGTTCAGTTTAGCACCATTACTTCAAAAAACAAATAAAAATAGAAAAAATAAAAAAAGTCCGATATCTCATAAAGTCTACGAGTGTAAACAAATAGAACTTGTGGGATATCCGACCATCTCTGTGATTGGGGAGTGACCACCTGTTGATTGCACAAACTTTATTTTGAATATTGTGGCTGGCCCACACTTTGATTGGCAATTTGAGAATGGTTTTATTTTGAGTTCTGGATTAAGTATTGAGTCTAAGTTTGATTCCACTAAGTTTGTAGAGATGGGATAGGCTCAAGTCATTCTAGTGAGTCAGAGTCTATTGATTTTGGGAGTGCTAACCTAGACATTTCTGTCCTGCCTAGGTCTTCTTTGTCATTTTCTTTTGAGTCTGTTGTCATCGCTGTGTTGAAATGTCTTTTCAATAAAAGCGCGTCATTGCTGAGTCAAAATATCTTTTCAATAAAAGTGCCATAGAGTCTGCCTACTTCTTTGTGCCTTTAAATCATCGCATTGACCAAAGGTTTTCAAAAAAAAATTCAAAACTCTGATAAAAATAAAGAGGAAAAATTTCCTCGGGATTTGCAAATTTTGATCAACTGAGAGGAAGAGATGTGTGCTAAGCCTTTGATGAATAAAATCATTTCTGTTAATGTGGGTATTGAAAAGGATCCTGGCTTGGTCCAAATTGGTTCTATATTGTCTTCGTAAGAGCACGAGTGATTAGTCATTTTTTGAAGAGATTTCAAAAACTGTTTTTGCGTGGTCCTACGAAGACATGCCTGGAATTGATTATACAGCACAGGATCCCTTTTGACTTGAGGTCCGACCTCCTTAGCTCCTAAGCTTTTAAACCGTGATTCGAAGTATTCAATGATCAATCAAAGTGTAAGGCTTGCATAGCCGAATTGGAAATAGCCCTTGAATTAGGGCCCATGATGTGATTCAAATGGAGGCAGCCCTTCAACTAGGGGCAATAAGGTCGAATGTGATTCAGATTTGAGACAGCCCTTGACCTAGGGGCAAAAGAGTGAGGCTTGCATAGCTGAAATGGAGGCAGCCCTTGAACTAGGGGCAATAAGGTACCACCTTTGAGAGGCTCGCTGGGCTAAAAATTCGGAAGGGCGATCTAGGCAAAAGTTAGATCACAAAAAAATAAAAATAAAAATAAAAAGCTTGCAAGGTTGAAAATCCGAAAGGACGGTTTTGGCAAAAGTTAGAGCGTAAAAGGAGAGTGTCAATACCCGAGTGAACCTTAGCCAGAACTATGTAGGGCTTGTGATTCAGATTGAAAACAGCCCTTGAACTATGGGCAAGAAGGTCAGATGTGATTTAGATTTGAAGCAGCCCATGAACTAGGGGCAAAAGGTTAGATGTGATCAAAGAGTTAAAATTGTATCGTTTCCCAATGATGACCGCCTAGAAAGGCAAAACCCAGAATTTGAAAGAATAAATTTTATTATTGATGGACAGTCGAGTTCCTATCCACTACACTAGGGGCAAATTCAGACCTAATTAGCCTAGTCCCTACATCATCATATCTACTGGTCAAGTGTAGCAGTCGTTCTTATAGATGGCCTAGAGTTTTCACACCCAATCAACATGGACAAGCTAAAATGAAAGTAACCCTTGAGAGGCTCGCTGGGCTGAAAAACTAGAAGGGCGACCCAGGCAAAAGTTAGAGCAGAAAAAAAAAGAAGAAAAGAAACTCAAAAGAAATTAAAAAAAAATGAAATGAACAAAATGAAAAAAAAAATAAAAAATGAAAGGCTGGCAAGGTTGAAAACCCGAAAGAGCGATTTTGGCAAAAGTTAAAGCACAAAAGGAGAGTGTTAATACCCGAGTGAACCTTAACCGGAACTACGATGGCCTGATTCTTATCTTTAGGATACATAGGTTGCTTCATCTTGAAGTTCGGCCCCAATAATTTTTCAACTCATTCATTTCGTCCATATTTGATTGGTGTATCTTTAGTCGGCTTGGTTGTCCTATCCACGTTTGCTTGGTTTGTATTCGTTATGCTCGGTTTAGTTGGTTTGATTAAACTTGGCTCCGTTCGGTTCAGTTCGGTTTGGTCCAGTTCTGCTCGGCTTTGTTCGGTTCGGATCGACTCAGTTTGGTTATCCCCATTGATTATCTGGCTTGGGGCTATGCACCCCGATGGTTGATTCCATGTTAGTTGAGTAGTGGCCATTTGCAAAAATAGGTTTTGATTAATTTGAATGAAGCTGACTAATTTTTCTCGAAAATTGTTCCACTTTTGCAAAACTTGGACCATTCTTTGGACTTAAAAAAAGAAAATTTTTAGTGCCCACAGTTTAGCTTACATGATTTCAAAACAGAAAATGGAATAAGTATGCTAATCTAACTCTCATGTTGATCAAAACATTTTTACAAAAAAAAAATCAAGAGAAAAAAAAGAGAGTCAAAGCAATGAACTAGGGGCATAGTCGAGTTAGAGATTCTGTCTTCTCCATCGCTCGAGTCAACTATTCAGTATATATAAGTGTGTATTCATACCAATCAGTGTATTCATACCAGTCAAGGTATTCATACTAGTCAGTGTATATAAGTGTGTTCCTTTCATACCAATCAGTGTATTTATACCAGTCGGTGTATTCATACCAGTCGGTGTATATAAATGTTTTTGGATTGTTTTGCTTCATTTTTCCTGCGTTAAGTCATTCTTTGATTCAGTCAGTATGGAATCAATGTCCAATTCAGAGTTCAAAATTCAATTATTCTCAAATTCAATCAAAATCAATGTCCAATTCAGAGTTCAAAATTCAATTATTCTCAAATTCAATCAAACAAAATTGTTTTCAAACTCAAAGTGACATGCCAGTTACGCCATTGATGTGAAAAATCGAAACTAGTTTTTATTACTGTCAGGGGAGGACATCCCCGATTACAGAGACTCAAAAAAAAAAAACTCAAAAATAAAAACCAGAAAATACAAGAAAAAAGAGTTGAAGCTACTTGCCCACTCCAAACAAAACAAACCTATATATACAAAAAATAAAGAAAAAAATAAAGAAAAAAAAGGAGAGAGATCTCTTGCTTTGTTTCTAGTGACGACCGCGTGCCGACTTCACTTACTCAGCTCTTCCGCCGAGTTCTTTCTCTTTTTGTCGTCTTGGGTGACCCTCGAAGGCCCTGCCTCAGCGCTTCTGCAGAGACAGTCGACTCCTCGCCAATTGTCAAAGGCGAAGTAAGAAGGCGTCCCAAATCGGGCCATGGAGGTGGCCTGCCATTTCAGCTCTTTGTTCTCGGCCTTCAGTGCACAAATCTCTGCTCGCGCATCTTTGTACATGCGCTAGAGCAGGGAGAGTTGAGCGTTGACCTGGTGTACTTCACTCGTCCTGATCTGCAGTCGGTGAGACAAGTTAGTGACTGCCGCCATTGTCTCCATGCAGGACCTCAATGTGAAGTGGTTGGCTTCTATGTCGGATTGAGTGGCCATTATTTGCTCAATCGACAACACAGGACGGTTAGGAAGAGAAGCAGCAAGGCCACTCGGTCCAGCAGAGCTTATGGGATCATTCAGGTCCAGAAAAAGAGTGAGAGGACGGGACGAGGAAGCCATGGATGTGTGGTGAGAGGTGTAAAAGAAATGAGACTCAGAGAAAAATAGCAAAGAGCAGACTGAGAGCAGACTGAGTTTTGGGTAGCCTTTCTCCTCTGCTTAGTCTCTCTTTGTTCTGTCAGAACTCTCTCGACAAAGAAGGGGATGGGAGAGTGATGAAGAAGAAACAGAAAAGAATGAAGAAGAAGACAGAGAAGACTAATTAAGAAGAAGGCTGAAGAGAAGAGGCTGAAAAGAAGAAGACAAAAAGGGAGAGAGCCGAGGCAAGCATTAATCGAGGCCTGCTTTTGTCAGCCAGTGACGCAAAAGCGAGGCCTCGTGTCCAAAGCGTTTCTCGACGAAAGAGAGAGACGCAGGAGAGTTATACATATATGTATATATATTGTATAGCTATGTATTATATATATTTGTTTGAACATTTGGTCACAAGAATGGCTTGGGTTCAGTGGTCTGGCTCAGTGGTTGAAAGCTGAAAGGCTGAGCCCGAGGTCAAGGGCTCAAACCCCATAACAAATGTTTCTTTTGTTTTGTTTTGGTTTTATGTATATGTCTCATATCTATGTATATATATTTGTTTGAACATTTGGTCATAAGAGTGACTTTGGTTCAGTGGTTTGGCTTAGTGGTTGAGGGACCAAAAGACGACAGCCTGAGGTCAGGGATTCGAAACCCCGTATCCCATGACTATCCATTTTCTAATTTTCATTTCCTTCTTGCATGTTTTGCATACGTGTGCTGACGTCAGCAAACGGAATATGTCTTCTCAGTAACGGCATCTTCCTACTGACAGCCGCAAGCAGAATATTTCCCGAATCTATATGTGCATACCGTATGCCCGTATCTGTGTGTATTTTGTCTGCATATGAATATGTGTATACCGTATGTACATGTCTGTGTCTATGTCCGTATTTGTATATATTTTGTCTATATATGGTATGTATAAGTATATGATGTTTTGAAAGAAAAAAAAAAAGAGAGAGAGAAATCATTCTACTACACCATTGAAATTTACCTGGTTAAAACCATCCCTCTCTCCATATAAAATACGTTAAGATACGCATGTTGGTTACATCATTGTTATTCTACTCGATTAAAACCTTCCCCCTCTCCGTATGAGATATGGTCAGGTAAGCTTGTTGGTTACACCATCTTTCCTCCTCTTATTCTGGGCAATTATCACACAATAACCTCATTCTGGGCATTTATCACACAATAACCTCATTCTGTGCATCTATCGCACAATAATCTCAATTTGTGCATCTATCGCACAATAATCTTACTTTGTGCACCTACCATACAAATTTCAATTCCACCGCACTGCTTTGTGCATCAATTTCAATCGCGCTACTTTGCACACCGCACTACTTTGTGCATCAATTTCAATCGCACTGCTTTGCGCGCCGCCCTGCTTTGTGCATCAATTTTAATCGCGCTACTTTGCACACCGCACTGTTTTGTGTATCAATTTCAATCGTGCTGCCTTGCATACCGCACTGCTTTATGTATTTCAAATTTAATCGTGCTACCTTGCACACTGCATTGCTTTGTGCATTCCAATTCAATCGCGCTGCCTTGCACACTACACTGCTTTGTGCATTCCAATTCAATCGCGCTACTTTGCGCATCGCACTATCTTATGCATCTCAAATCAATCGCGCTACCTTGCACATCGCACTGTCTTGTGCAATTTCAATTCAATCGCACTATTTTGCGCATCGCACTGTTTTGTGCAATTTTAATTCCATTACACTATCTTGTGCATTTTAATTCGCTGGCGCTATCTTGCGCACCCTTGTATCACACTATCTTGTGTACTCTTCTGGTCAAGGAGACCTTAAATCCTCTAGGAGTGCAATTCCTTTGGTGTTTGTCGTGTCCAAACGACTTCAGGCTGTTTGGTATAGCCACCTACCTATGTTTTCAATGAATTCTTAGGATACCAACTGCGAAGGTGGAAACTAGAGTTCGAATGGCCAAGGCCTAGAATACAAAAGGTTTAGAATTTTCGAAACTAAAGTCTGGTTTAAATACCCAGGGGTGTATCCCCGGCTTGAAATCTGTATGGTAGCCCCATAGGTTGAGGTAGCGTGTATGCGCCTCAATTTTGGATATTGAACCAACCTAGTTTGTCACCTCGTTAGCAATTAGGGAAAGTTGTGTGTGAAATACGGTTAGGTGCACCTATCTGTTCACACTATCCCTTCTTTCATTTGTATAGTATGCGATGCACCCTCATTTATTTCCTATCATTTGCACTAAGCTTGCCTCTCATATTGCCATCTTCATATCTTTATCAACACTCCATGACATTGCATTGCATTGCATAATCATGAATTTTCAAACAACTGGCTTCGCGAAGCGTGGAAGTCCAACTTTCAAACTGCATTTTGGGCATGTCATTTGCATTCTACTCCTGAACTACGCTGGTTTGATTCCTTGCAAAGGGATACGTAGGCAACCTTTGGGTTCAACCACTTACATTGCATCTTGTTCGTTTGTCCAAGTCTTACGGCTTTGTCAAAAAGGTCGTCTTCGGGCTTTGACATTCACTCACGTCATGAAATGACTACGAGCTCTGTCAAAGAGGGGCAATTGTAAACACTCCATTTTGACCGGCCCTAAGACTTGGGTGCTTTATTTTGATTACCCGATAATGACAATTAGAATGTGTTTCTCACAGACTCCTCAGTACGAAAGATGAAATTTATGCTTTAATCCCAATGTTTACATATTTTTTGGCCAAACTATTTTAGACCTTAAAACCCTCTTTTCAAAATATTTTTTTTAAATGTTTCTACGATGTCCCGAGACTCCTATTTCGATTAAAATATTGCCAGTAAACCGGGTAAAGACAAAGTGGAAATAAATTGAAAAGAGGTGAACTCATTGAGAAATATTGAAAACATATTTTTTATAGGTTTGAAGTTGAAGGAAATAGGAGGGGATGGAAGAAAACTAGTTTTGGAAAAGAATGAGCATCAAATCATTCACAAGGAAATGAACAACCTTCACTAAATTAGGCATATCTCTTTGTACACTTGGAATTTTGAATGTAAGGCCATCACTATTGGAAAGTAGGCTTCTGGGGCTTCAATTTAGACCCAAGAATCACCTACGACCAAGTCTGGATAAGGGAGATATGCCCATTTGAAGTTGGACTTAAGAGTAAATTTTGTTGACCCAGCTTGAGATAGCCTTCACTAAATTAGGCATATCTATTTGTACATGTGGAACTTAAATGTGAGGCCACCATCATTGGTAAGTAGACTTTTGGGGCTTCAATTTAGACCCAAGAACCACCTAAAACCAAGTCCAGATGAGGGAGATATGCCCATTTGAAGTTGGGCTTAACAGCAAATTTTGTTGACTCGGCCCAAAACAGCAGCAGCCCATTGTTTGGTTCTGTTGGGACACCCCATTGACCCATTTTCTGACCTAAACATGTCCCAATGCATGTATACTCATCCACCATTACCTAGTGTTTGTTCCATTGAAGATAATGCTCCATTTTTGCTCCCATTAGTTCCATTAGTGTTCCATTAGCTCCATTACCTTCATTTGTCTTCCACCATTTCTCCACTTGCTTAGCCTATAAGTATACATCTGATTGTTGAGAGGAGGAGGAGAATAGATTAAGGAGAAAACATTTGAGCTAGAGAAAAGAGGAATAAAAGAGAGAAAAGTTGAGTTTTTGAGCTAAACACACTTCTATCTTCCATATACATCTTATACCTTTCATACAAACTGAAATTCCATCTTTTCTACATCCAAAACTCCTTCAAAAATTTTGAAATACTTGAATTTCAATAGCTTTGACCAAGAGGAAGAGTGGGTGTTGGTAAAAGTGAGCAAAAACAAGAGAAACAATCACTTTTGACCATATGCATCTCCAAGCCATCATTCTAGCAAGAATTCCAAGCTTTCAAATTGAGTATTGAGAACATAATTCATACACTTGAGGGTGATCAAGAGGAAGTTTGGAAATCGAGAAGTTCAATCTTTTTTTGGAAGGTGAATTTCTAGTCTTTCATTTTTTTTTTTATATTTTGTATCTCATATTTATTTTCTTACTTTTTATTTCATAGTGTTTTGTTATAATCTAAGTGGTTTGTTTATCTCATATTTATTTTCATACTTTATATTTCATAGGGTGTTGTTGTAATCCAGGTGGTTTGTTTAGCTAATAATAATAATTATTATTATTTTTGCTTATTTGCTTGTTCTTGTTTCATATCAATTGTGTTGTAAGTTAACCGGTAGTAGTTAGTTGAGCCACCTACATAGTTCTTGTTTGTTCCTTTTCTTGGTTTCACAACAAGACAGGTTTTGCTCAGCCTAGCCGACCGACCAACTAGGCCGAGCAAAACCTGTCTTGTTGCGAAACCAAGAAAAGGAACAAACAAGAAATATGTAGGTGGCTCAACTAACCACTACCGGTTACCTTACAACACAATTGATATGAAACAAAAACAAGCAGATAAGCAAAAATAATAATAATAATAATAATAATAATGAGCTAAACAAACCACCTGGATTACAGCAACACCCTATGAAATATAAAGTATGAAAATAAATATGAGATAAACAAACCACTTAGATTATAACAAAACACTATGAAATAAGAAGTAAGAAAATAAATATGAGATAAAAAATATAAAAAAAAATGAAAGACTAGAAATTCACCTTCCAAAGAAATATTGAACTTCTCGATTTCCAAACTTCCTCTTGATCACCCTCAAGTGTATGAATTATGTTCTCAATCCTTAATTTGAAAGTTTGGAATTCTTGCTAGAATGATGGCTTGGAGATATATGTGGTCAAAAGTGATTGTTTCTCTTGTTTTTACTCACTTTTACCAACACCCACTCTTCCTCTTAATCAAAGATACTAAAATTCAAGTATTTCAAAATTTTTGGAGGAGTTTTGGATGTAGAAAAGATGGAATTTCGGTTTGTATGGAAGGTATAGGGTGTATATGGAAGATAGAAGTGTGTTTAGCTCAAAAAGTCAACTTTTCTCTCTTTTCTTCCTCTTTTCTCTAGCTTAAATGTTCTCTCCTTAATTTATTCTCCTCCTCCTCTCAATAATCAGATGTATACTTATAGGCTAAGCAAGTGGAGAAATGGTGGAACACATGGTGGAAGACAAGATAGAGCATAAATGAAAGTAAAGGAGCTAATGGAACACTAATGGAGCTAATGGAAGCAAAAATGGAGCATTATCTTCAATGGAGCAAACACTAGGTAATGGGGGATGAATATACATGCATTGGGACATGTTTGGGTCGGAAAATGGGTCAATGAAGTGTCCCAACCAAACCAAACAATGGGCTGCTGCTGTTTTGGGCCAAGTCAACAAAATCTACTGTTAAGCCCAACTTTAAATGGACATATCTCCCTCATCTGGACTTGGTTTTAGGTGGTTCTTGGGTCTAAATTGAAGCCCCAGAAGTCTAATTTCCAATGGTGGTGGCCTCACATTTAAATTCTAAGTGTACAAATAAATATGCCTAATTTAGTGTAAACTGTCTTGGGCTGGGTCAACAAAATCTGCTCTTAAGCCCAACTTCAAATGGGCATATCTCCCTTATCCGGACTTAGTCTTAGGTGATTCTTGGGTCTAAATTGAAGCCCCAGAAGTCTACTTTCCAATGGTGGTGGCCTCACATTTAAATTCCATGTGTACCAAACCACTTAGATTATAACAAAACACTATGAAATAAGAAGTAAGAAAATAAATATGAGATAAAAAATATAAAAAAAAAATGAAAGACTAGAAATTCACCTTCCAAAGAAATATTGAACTTCTCGATTTCCAGACTTCCTCTTGATCACCCTTAAGTGTATGAATTATGTTCTCAATCCTTAATTTGAAAGCTTGGAATTCTTGCTAGAATGATGGCTTGGAGATGTATATGGTCAAAAGTGATTGTTTCTCTTGTTTTTACTCACTTTTACCAACACCCACTCTTCCTCTTAATCAAAGATACTAAAATTCAAGTATTTCAAAATTTTTGGAGGAGTTTTGGATGTAGAAAAGATGGAATTTCGGTTTGTATGGAAGGTATAGGGTGTATATGGAAGATAGAAGTGTGTTTAGCTCAAAAAGTCAACTTTTCTCTCTTTTCTTCCTCTTTTCTCTAGCTTAAATGTTCTCTCCTTAATCTATTCTCCTCCTCCTCTCAATAATTAGATGTATACTTATAGGCTAAGCAAGTGGAGAAATGGTGGAACACATGGTGGAAGACAAGATAGAGCATAAATGAAAGTAAAGGAGTTAATGGAACACTAATGGAGCTAATGGAAGCAAAAATGGAGCATTATCTTCAATGGAGCAAACACTAGGTAATGGGGGATGAATATACATGCATTGGGACATGTTTGGGTCAGAAAATGGGTCAATGAAGTGTCCCAACCAAACCAAACAATGGGCTGCTACTGTTTTGGGCCAAGTCAACAAAATCTACTGTTAAGCCCAACTTTAAATGGACATATCTCCCTCATCTGGACTTGGTTTTAGGTGGTTCTTGGGTCTAAATTGAAGCCCCAGAAGTCTAATTTCCAATGGTGGGGGCCTCACATTTAAATTCTAAGTGTACAAATAGATATGCCTAATTTAGTGTAAACTGTCTTGGGCTGGGTCAACAAAATCTGCTCTTAAGCCCAACTTCAAATGGGCATATCTCCCTTATCCGGACTTAGTCTTAAGTGATTCTTGGGTCTAAATTGAAGCCCCAGAAGTCTACTTTCCAATGGTAGTGGCCTCACATTTAAATTCCATTTGTACAAATAGATATGCCTAATTTAGTGAAGGCTCTTTATTTCTTTCTTAATGATTTAATGCACATTCTTTTCCAAAACTAGTTTTCTTCCATCCCCTCATATTTCCTTCAACTCCAAACCTATAAAAAAGATGTTTTAAATATTTCTCAATTAGTTCACCTCTCTTCCATTTATTTTCACTTTGTCCTTACTCGGTTTACTGGCAATATTTTAATCGAAATAGGAGCCTCGAGACATCGTAGAAACATTTAAAAAAAATATTTTGAAAAGAGGGTTTTAAGGTCTAAAATAGTTTGGCCTAAAAATGTGTAAACGTTGGGATTAAAGCTTAAATTTCATCTTTCTTACTGAGGAGTCTGTGATAAACACATTCTAATTGTCATTATCGAGTAATCAAAAGAAAGCACCCAAGTCTTAGGGTCGGTCAAAATGGGGTGTCTACAGTTGCCCCTCTTTGACAGAGCTCGAAATCATTTCATGACGTGAGTGAATGTCAAAACTCGAAGGCGACCCTTTTGACAAAGCCGTAAGACTTGGGCAAACAAAAAAGATGCAATGCAAGTGGTTGAACTTAAAGGTTATCTACGTATCCCTTTACAAGGAATCAAACCAGTGTAGTTCAAGGGCAGAATGCAAATGACATGATCAAAATGCAGTTTAAAAGTTGGACTTACACGCTTCGCGAAGCCGATTTTTTGAAAATTCACGATTATGCAATGCAATGCAATGCCATGGAGTGATGATAAAGATATGAAGATGGCAACATGAAAGACAAGCTTAGTGCAAATGATAGGAAATAAATGAGGGTGCATCGCATTCAAATGTGCATACCGTACAAATGAAAGAAGGGGTGACGTGAACAAACAGGAGCACCTAATTGTATTTCATACACAACTTTCCCTATTCTCCAACGGGGTGACAGACTAGGTTGGTTCAGTATCCAGAATTGAGGCGCATACACGCTACCTCAACCTATGGGGCTGCCATACAGATTTCAAGTCGGGAATACACCCTAGGTATTTAAACCAGACTTTAGTCTCGAAAATTTCGAACGTTTTGCATTCTAGGCCTTGGCCATTCGAACTCTAGTTTCCATCGTCGCAGTTGGTCTCCTAGGAACTCATTGCAAACACAAGCAAGTGGCTATACCAGACAGCCTGAAGTCGTTTGGGCACGACAAACACCAAAGGAATTGCACCTCTAGAGGATTTAAGGTCTCTTAGACCATGGGAGTGCACGAGATAGTGCGAGTGAGATGCACAAAATAGTGCGATGTAGAGGAATGAATGCACAAAACAGTGCTATGCAAGGTACACAAAACGGTGCGATGCAAGGCAAATGCACAAGATAGCGTGATGAAAGGTGAATGCAAGGTGCACAACACAGTGCGATGTAAGGTAAATGCACAAGACAACGCGATATAAGGTGAACTCACAAAACAGTGCTGTGTAGGTGCATAAGACAGTGCAGTATATTGTAAATGCATAAGACAGTGCGATGCAAGGTGAATGGACAAAATAATGCTGTGTAGGTGCACAAGACAGTGCGGTACATTGTAAATGCACAAGACAGTGCGAATGAGGGTGAATGAATGCACAAAACAGTGCTATATGAGTGCACAAGACAATGCGATATGGGTGAATGCGTAGAATAGCACAATGCAGGTGCATAAGACAGTGCAATGGAATTTGAAATTGCACAAGATAGTGCAATGGATTTGAAATTGCACAAGACAGTGCGATGCGCAAAATAGTGCGATTGAATTTGAAATTGCACAAGACAATGCGATGCGCACAATAGCACGATTGAATTTGATACACAAGACAGTGCGATGGAATTGAAATTGCACAAGACAGTCCGATGGAATTGAAATTGCACAAGATAGTGTGATGCACTAGATAGCATGATTGAATTTAAAATTTGTACAAGACAGTGTGATGCGCAAGATAGGGCGATTGAATTTTAAATTGCACAAGACAGTGCGATACGCAAGATAGCGCGATTAAATTTGAATTTGCACAAGATAGTGCGATGCGCAAGATAGCGTGATTGAATTTAAAATTGTGCAAGACAGTGCGTTACGCAAGATACCGCGATTGAATTTGAATTGCACAAAGCAGTGCGGTGCGCAAAGTAGCGCGATTGAATTGAAATGCACAAAGCAGTGCGGTGCGCAAAGTAGCACGATTGAAATTGATGCACAAAGCAGTGCGGTGCGCAAGTAGCGCGATTGAAATTGATGCACAAAGCAGTGCGGTGCGCAAAGTAGCGCATTTGAAATTGATACACAAAGCAGTGCGGTGCACAAAGCAGCACGATTAAAATTGATGCACAAAGTAGTGCGGGGCGCAAAGTAGCACGATTGAAATTGATGCACAAAGTAGTACGGTGGAATTGAAATTTGTGTGGTAGGTGCACGAAGTGACATTATTGTACGATAGATGCACAGATTGAGATTATTGTGCGATAGATGCACAGAATGAGATTATTATGCGATAGATGCACAGAATAAAAGGAAGGAAGGTGGTGTAACCAACAGGCATACCTAACTGTATCTCATATAGAGAGGGGGAAGGTTTTAACCAGGGAGAATAACAATGGTGTAACCAACAAGCGTATCTCAAAGTATTTCATACGGAGAGAGGGAATGTTTTCATTAGGTAAACATCTAATCCTTACACGTTTCACGTAAAAGGAACAAAGGTATAGTAGAATGATTTATTTTATTTTATTTTATTTTTTTTTGAAAATACCGTATATATATACATACCATATACATAATACAAATACGTATACAAGCATACACAGGCAAAATATACATATGCGGAGACATACACACACACATATACGGTACACATATACACAGACATATACGGTATACACAGATTCATGTACAGACAAAATCAGGGTTGATCCCTGACACTAATAAAACGAGTTTGTTCTATAAATTCGGATGGCATGAATGGCAGAACACTGAGCATAAAATTTATTTTGTTTTGAATTTCGAACTTAGAAATGGTTGTAATTTAATGAGCCTATCACTGAATTTTGAACTGAATATTGAGCCTATCATTGACCCAAAACACAAAATACAACTCAATGAAAGGAAAATAAAGCAAAAACCATTCCAAACGCACCCTTTGATGCTTGCCAGAATAAAATGAACACAAAATAGAGCAACACTGGTCAACTGCCCGACGGAAAAGCATAGCCGGCGACAACTACTATGCATTTTCCAGCGATTGCTTGATTAAGGTGATGAGAATTCGAAGTGCGGGTAAAAGACAAAAACCTAACTCGACTGTGCCCCTAGTTCATCACTTTGCCCTTTTCTTTTGTTTTGTTTTGTTTTTGTTTTTTTTGACTAAAAATATTTTGATCAACATAAAAGTTTGATTAGCATGCTTATTCCACTTCTCCGTTTTGAAATCATGTGAGTTAGGCTATGAGCACAGAAAATTTTCCTTTTTTAAATCCAAGAATGGTCTGGTTTTGCAAAAATGGAACAATATTCGAGAAAAATTAGTTAGCTTTATTCAAAATAATCAAAACCAATTTTTGCAAATGGCCACTATCCAACTAACATGAAATCAACCATTGGGATACATAGCCCCAAGCCAGATAATTAATGGTGATAACCGAACTAAGCCGATCCGAACCAAATGAAGCCGAGCGGAATTAGACCGAACTGAACCGAACGGAGCCAAGTTGAATCGAACCAACTAAATTGAGCAGAACGAAGATACACCAATCAAACACGGATAGGACAACCAAGACGACTAAAGATACACCAACCAAACATGTGAATGAGTTGAAAAATTATTAGGGCCGAACTTCAAGATGAAGCTACCTACGTATCCTAAAGATAGGAATCAGGCCATCGTAGTTTTGGCCAAGGTTCACTCGGGTATTGACACTCTCCTTTTGTGCTCTAATTTTTGCCAAAGCCACCCTTTCGGGTTTTCAACCTTGTGAGCTTTTTATTTTTTCATTTTTCTTTTTTTTTTCTTTTTTTTCATCATTTTTTTTTTCTATTTTTTTCTTTTTCTGCTCTAACTTTTGCCTCGGTCGCCCTTCCGGATTTTCAACCAAGCGAGCCTCTCAAGGGTAATATTTTCATTTTAGCTTGTCCATGTTGATTAGGTGTGAGATCTCTAGGCCATCTATAAGAAAGACTGCTACACTTGATCAATAGATATGATGATGTAGAGACTAGGCTAATTGGGCCTGAATTTGCCCCTAGTGTAATGAATAGGAACTCAATTGTCCTTTTTCTCTCAAATTTTGGGTTTTGACTTTCTGGGCAATCTTTATTGGGAAACAATCCAGTCTTAATTCTTTGATCACATCCAATCTTATTGCCCCTAGTTCAAGAGCTGTTTCCATTTCGGTTATGCCCCTAGTTCAAGGGTTGTTTCAAATTTGAATCATATCGTTGCCCCTAATTCAAGGGGGGCTGATTCCAATCTAACTCATATTCGACCTTATTACCCCCTAGTTGAAGGGCTATCTCCATTTGAATCACATCATTGCCCCTAGTTCAAGGGCTATTTTCGATCTGAATCACAGGCCCTACGTAGTTCTGGCTAAGGTTCAATCGGGTATTAACACTCTCCTTTTATGCTCTAACTTTTGCCAATGCCGTCCTTTCGGGTTTTCAACCTTACGAGCTTTTCATTTTTTCATTTTTCATTTTTCATTTTTCATTTTTGTGCTCTAACTTTTGCCTGGGTCGCCCTTCCGGGTTTTCAACCCAGCGAGCCTCTCAAGGGTGGTACCTTATTGCCCCTAGTTCAAGGGCTGCCTCCATTTTAGCTATGCAAGCCTCACACTTTGGTTGATTATTGAATATTTTGAATCACGGTTTGAAAGCTAAGGAGGTCGGATCTCAAGTCAAGTCAAGAGGGATCCTATGCTTTATAACCTCAAGATCAATTCCAGGCATGTCTGCACAGGACCGCGCAAAAACAGTTTTTGAAATCTTTTCACAAAGTGACTAATTACTCGTATTCTTACGAAGACAAGATAGAACCAATTTGGATCAAGCTAGGATCCTTCTCAGTACCCACATTAACAGAAATGATTTTATTCATCAAAGGCTTAGCACACCTCCCTTCCTCTCAGTTGATCAAAATTTGCAAATCCCAAGGAAATTCTTCCTCTTTGTTTTTATTAGAGTTTTGAAAACAAGTTTTGAAATTTTTAGTCAATGCAATGATTTAAAGGCACAGAGAAGTAGGCAGACTCTGTGGTTTTTTTTTTTTTTTTTATTGAAAAGAGACTATGACTCAGCAATGACAACAGACTTTTGACAACAAACTCAAAAGAAAATGACAAAGAAGACCTAGACAGGACAAAAATGTCTAAGTTAGCATTATCGAAATCAACAGACTCTGACTCACTAGAATGACTCGAGTCTAATCCCAACTCTACAAACCTGGTGGAATCAAACTTAGACTCAATACTCAATTCAGAACTCAAAATAAAACCATTCTCAAATTGCCAGTCAACGTGTGGGCCATCCACAATATTCAAAATAAAGCCCGTGCAATCAACAGGTGGTCACTCCCCAATCACAGAGATGGTCGGATACCCTACAAGCTCTATTTATTTACAATGGTCGACTTTATGGGATATCGAATTTTTTATTTTATTTTATGTTTTTGTTTTTGTTTTTTTTTGTTTTTTTTTTTTGGTTAAAGTAATGGTGCTAAACTGAACTACCTGAACCACTCATTTGAATTTGAGAACCCCTGTATAGATCCAATACATTGCATATAACACATAGTAGGAAAGAGAACAAACACCCCTTTGGAGGGTAGGGTTATCCTGTCCTAACTTGAAATGATCTAAGGTTTCACTATTCAGACAAGTGGTATCATACATCCTAGAAATGGGAGAGCATCATGTCCTAATTTTGAAAGGTACTATAGTTGATTACATGTACAAGGTTGGCTCTACTCTAGGGGTTGAAGTCAAGGTGACATTACCAAAGAGTCCTGTGGGTCATAACTAATGAAGATCTTAGGAGCTCAGAAAAGTTAATATTAGCCTCTTTTCAAAGTCTAAGAACTTTCAGATATCAAAAGATTATAACACAAGGCCTCCAAAGTAACGCAGAGATAGGTGTAGTGTCACAAAAAGTGTGTCTATGCTCCCACCAGTATCTAGGCAACACAAGAACTTTAAGTGCACCAATGCATGCAATGCAATAAACATATAATTGAAAATAAAGGTCATATCATGGAGTTTGAGACAAGGTTTCACAAAATTCCCAGCAGAGTCGCCAGAAATTGTAACATGCCCGGAGGGTACCCGTGCGCGTTAAACAGTTCGGACCCTCGATCTCTTTGATCTAGTCTCACGAGTGTTGCAATGTGAAACATAGATGAGAGTCCAGGTTTGGCAACGTTTATTGAAAATCCATTTTATTGCAAAACCTTTTGCCAAAAATGAACTGCGTCATCAGATCTCAGAGTTGCCACCTAATATTTATTTTGGGAAAATTAGGAAACTCGTGACTCGTGCCAAGGCCACTGTTCGTCGTAACCAAAGATGTTTGGCTCGGAACCTTAGGTATGAGAGAGGAAGGTCAATAATGAGCACCCCCGCTCACCCGATCAAAGATCGGCCTCTACTAAACCATGATATGAATTTTATTTTATTTATATGTTCATGTTCTGATTATTTAATAAATCCTAAAATTTACTATGTAAAACATACAAGTATAGACTATACCATTCATTTTGGAACAATTTGATATCATGCATTTTGAAAGAGTTTTGACAATATACAACCCAAATAAATTGAGTTTACAAGCATGAAAAATCAACATCATTCCAAATTAAGCGACACAACCTCCATCCACTGACATTCATACAGTTATATCAAGTAAGCAAGTAACCACATGGTAGGATGCTTAAACATAACAAGAAAAACACACACGAGCGGATGCTAAAGCATAAAAACTTACATATTTACCGACATCCCGCGAACAGCTACAAAACAAAGTTAGTAAAACATGCATGATCTTTATATACAAAATCCTAATGCAATTCACTCATAAGATGCAATTAAAGATTCAGCTTCTAAGATATGACATGTGAATCATCTCAAGAACATGAGGTAGCGCACATAACCACATAGGAATTGATTAAATCCACAAATGCAAATTTAGCCGAATCAAGATGCATGAATCATAGATGCAAGGCATGAATATGATGAAAAATAAATATGATGTTTATGTACAAATAAGGAAAGTAAGTAAAAGAACGAGATAGAAAGAAATGAGGCGGGAAATTATTACAATACTTTGAATACATTATTACAGACCAAATGAGAGAAAGATGAGGGAATATTGCAATAAAATAAAATAAAACCTCACAAAACACTCAAAATAAAAATAAACAAAATAAAAGCTTCATGTTCCTTAGAATCGTCGGCGAAAATTAGTCGACATTGAGAGATTACACCATCTTGTCCGAAAGAAGCTAACTAACCGGCCAAATAGGCCGGCCGACCAACTAGGCCGAGCAAAACCTATCTTGTTGCGAAACCAAGAAAAGGAACAAACAAGAAATATGTAGGTGGCTCAACTAACCACTACCGGTTAGCTTACAACATAATTGATATAAAACAAGAGTAAGCAAATAAGCAATAATAATAATTATTATTATTATGAACTAAACAAACCGCCTGGATTATAACAACATCCTATGAAATATAAAGTATGAAAATAAATATGAGATAAACAAACTATTTAGATTATAACAAAACACTATGAAATAAGAAGTAAGAAAATAAATATGAAATATAAAATATAAAAAAAAAAATGAAAGTCTAGAAATTCACCTTCCAAAGAAATATTGAACTTCTCGATTTCCAAACTTCCTCTTGATCACCCTCAAGTGTATGAATTATGTTCTCAATACTCAATTTGAAAGCTTGGAATTCTTGCTAGAATGATGACTTGGAGATGTATGTGGTCAAAAGTGATTGTTTCTCTTGTTTTTGCTCACTTTTACCAACACCCACTCTTCCTCTTGATCAAAGCTACTGAAATTCAAATACTTCAGAATTTTTGGAGGAGTTTTGGATGTAGAAAAGATGAAATTTCAGTTTGTATAGAAGGTATAGGGTGTATATGGAAAATAAAAGTATGTTTAGCTCAAAAACTCAACTTTTTTCTCTTTTCTTCCTCTTTTCTCTGGTTTAGATGTTCTCTCCTTAATCTATTCTCCTCCTCCTCTCAACAATCAGATCTATACTTATAGGCTAAGCAAGTGAAGAAATGGTGGAACACATGGTGGAAGACAAAATAGAGCATAAATGAATGTAATGGAACACTAATGGAGCTAATGGAGCAAAAATGGAGCATTATCTTCAATGGAGCAAACACTGGGTAATGGGGGATGAGTATACATGTATTGGGACATGTTTGGGTCAAAAAATGGGTCAATGGAGTGTCCCAACCGAACCAAACAATGGGATACTGCTGTTTTGGGCCGAGTCAACAAAATCTGCTGTTAAGCCCAACTTCAAATGGGCATATCTCTCTCATCTGGACTTGGTTTTAGGTGGTTATTGGATCTAAATTGAAGCTCCAGAAGTCTAATTTCCAATGGTGGTGGCCTTACATTTAAATTCTAAGTGTACAAAGAGATATGCCTAATTTAGTGAAGGCTATCTCGGGTTGGGTCAACAAAATCTGCTCTTAAGCCCAACTTCAAATGGGCGTATCTCCCTTATCCGGACTTGGTCTTAGTTGATTCTTGGGTCTAAATTGAAGCCCCAGAAGTCTACTTTCCAGTGGTGGTGGCCTCATATTTAAATTCCAAGTGTAAAATGACATGTGCCTAATTTAGTGAAGGCTCTTCATTTTCTTCTTAATGATTTGATGCTCATTCTTTTTCAAAACTAGTTTTCTTCCATCCCCTCCTATTTTCTTCAACTCCAAACCTATAAAAAAGATGTTTTTAAATATTTCTCAAAGAGTTCACCTCTCTTCCATTTATTTCCACTTTGTCTTTACTCGGTTTACTGGCAATATTTTAATCAAAATGGTAGCCTCGGGACATCGTAGAAACATTTAAAAAAAATATTTTAAAAAGAGAGTTTTAAGGTCTAAAATAATTTGGCCAAAAAATGTGTAAAGGTTGGGATTAAAGCTTAAATTTCATCTTTCTTACTGAAGACTCTGTGAGAAACACATTCTAATTGTCATTATCGGGTAATCAAAAGAAAGCGTCCAAGTCTTAGGGTAGGTCAAAATGTGGTGTCTACAGCAGCTTGGAGAGAAAGTGAAGATAAAAGCTCAAGTGATGAAATTGAAAATGAAGTAGCCAACTTATGTCTCATGGCTCTTGAAGATGAAGACTCTACTCAAGATGAGGTAACTACTCTTTATGAAGAACTTGAAAGTACATTTCATGAATTACAAAAAGAATTCAGAAAAGTTTGTGCCAAAAATAATGTGTTGAAGAAATCTGTTGCATCTTTATCTATTAATATAGAAAAATTAAAGAAAGAAAAAATTATTTTTAAAATGATTTTGATACTATTTCTAATGAGAAAACTACTTTAAAAAACAATATTGATGATTTAACAAAAACACTTGAAAATTTTGTAAAAGGTAGAAATAATCTCAACATGTTTCTTGAAAATCAAAGATGTGTTTTCGATAAAGCGGGCATTGGATATGACCTTATTAAAAAATAAAAGAATCTCAATACAATTTTTGAAAAGGTACCTCTCATGACTCACCCTCATATTACTTGTTATTATTGTAGAAAGAAAGGCTATTATATATCTTCTTGTCCATTCAAAAATAATATAAACATGGGAATTAAAAAGATTTGGATTGTTAAGGGATCTAACAAAACTAACCAAGAAGGACCTAAGAAATTATGGGTACCAAAAACCAATACTTGATTGTCATCTTGTAGGTTTGTTTTAAGTTCAAAGCTAAAGAAGGGAAGTGGTACCTTAATAGTAGATATTCTAGACACATGACCAGAGATAAATCCTTCTTTACTACACTGTCATCCAAAGATAGAGGCTTTGTTGCTTTTGGAGACAACAAGAAAGGAAAAATCATCGGTATTTGCAGCATCGGTATTTCTCCTAACCATTTTATTGAAAATGTTTTACTTGTTGATAGACTTAAGCATAATCTACTTAATGTTAGTCAATTATGTGATAAAGGTAATCGAGTTATTTTTGATAAATCACATTGCACAATTGAAAGCACAAATAATCAAAAAGCTTTATTCGTTGGTAATCGTCATGATAGTGTTTATGTTTTTCATCTCAATAATCTCTATGCTAGTGATGTTAAATGTTTATATGTTACTAATGAAAATAGTTGGTTGTGGCATAGAAGACTTGGTCATGCCCATATGGATTTAATTGCTAAACTTTTGAGAAAGGATTTGGTCATTGGACTTCAAAAAATTAAATTTGAAAAAGATTATCTTTGTAGTACTTGTCAACAAGGAAAACAAACTAAAACATCGTTTAAATCAAAATCTCATATTTCCACTACTAGACCTTTACAACTATTGCATATGGATTTATTTGGTCCCTTAAAGACATCTAGTCTAGATGGTTAACATTATTGTCTTGTTATAGTTGATGATTATTCAAGATTTACATGAGTTATGTTTTTAGCACACAAAGGTGAAACATTTTCTTCTTTCACAAAACTCTGTCGTAGAATTCAAAATGAAAAAGGCTTTCTTATTACTAATGTTCAAACCGACCATGGTAGAGAACTTGAAAATGAGAAATTTGAATTGTTTTGTGATGAGCATGGTATTTGACATAATTTTTCAGCACCTGGAACCCCTGAACAAAATGGTGTAGTACACAGGAATAATAGAACTTTAGAAGAGATGAGTAGAACAATGCTTTGCGAAAATAATCTTCTTAAATATTTTTTGGCCGAAGCTGTTCACACCGCATGCTATATTTTAAATCGTGCATTAATTAGACCTATTCTTAAAAAGACTCCTTATGAACTTTGGCATGATAGAAAGCCCAATATTAGTCACTTGCATGTTTTTTGTTGTAAATGTTTTGTGCATAATAATGGTAAGGATAACTTAGATAAATTTGATTCAAAATCTGATGAAGCAATTTTTCTTGGCTATTCCTTAACTAGCAAAGCTTATCGTGTTTTTAATAAAAGAACTCTTATTGTGGAAGAATCTATACATGTGGCATTTGATGAAACTAACATCTTTGCTCAAAAACAAATTGTTAGTGATAATATAGATTTGGAACAAAATGTGGAAGATTCAAGTATCTACAAAGAAGAGAACCAACCATGTAAATTGAACAAAGAGATTGAACAACCTATTCTTCCACTTCAAGAAGAAGGAGGAAACAATGATGATTTGTCAAGAGAATGGAAGTTTGTTCATAATCACCCTAAGGATTTAATCCTAGGTGACCCTACAAAAGGTATTGAAACTCGCTCTTCACTTAGAAACATTTGTAATAACTTAGCTTTTCTCTCACAAATTGAGCCTAAAAACTTTCAAGAAACCGAATTCGATGAACATTGGATGATAGTTATACATGAAGAGCTTAACCAATTTGAGAGAAACAAAGTGTGGGAACTTGTGCCAAACCTAAAGATCATACCATTATCGGTACCAAATGGGTCTTTTGAAACAAACTTGATAAATCTGGCACAATTATAAGAAACAAGGCTAGACTTGTTGCACAATGATACAATCAAGAAGAAGGTATTGATTTCAATGAAACCTTTGCTCCAGTTGCTAGATTAGAAGCTACTCCTCGGCCGGAGTAACCCTGTCTCTCCTGGGCCGGAGTAACCATACCTCTCCTGGGCCGGAGTAACCTTGCGGCCTTTTCACCAAGTCCTTGGCACTTTGGGCCACGAAGCCTATCACATAGCTCGGCCCAATTTTTACCAAAAAATTACCCTCTCAATTTCAATGAAACGTTTGCTCCAGTTGCTAGATTAGAAGCTATTCGCATGTTACTTGCATTTGCATGTTTTAGATATTTCAAACTTTATAAAATGGATGTAAAAAGTGCCTTTCTTAATGGTTTTATAAATGAGGAAGTTTATGTTAAACAACCCCCAGGTTTTGAAGATCATGCTTTTCCAAATCATGTTTTTAAACTATCAAAAGCTTTATATGGTTTGAAACAAGCACCTCGTGCATGGTATGAACGATTAAGTAAATTTTTGATTGAAAATAATTTTTCTAGATGAACGATTGACACAACACTTTTTGTTAAAACTAAAAATGATGATTTACTTATTGTGCAAATATATGTGGATGACATTATATTTGATACTACTAATGAAACCTTATGTAAGGAATTTGCCAAGTGTATGCAATGTGAGTTTGAGATGAGTATGATGGGGGAGCTAAATTATTTCCTTAGGCTTCAAATCAAACAATGTAAGGAAAGAATTTTTATCAACTAAGCAAAGTACACAAAAGAACTACTCAAAAAATTTGGTATGTATGACTCAAAAATAGCTGAAACACCTATGAGCACATCCATTAAGCTAGACAATGATGAAAAAGGTAAGTTCATTGATCAAACAAAATATCGAGGTATGATTGGCTCACTGCTTTATTTAACTGCAAGTAGACCCGATATTATGTTTAGTGTTTGTATGTGTGCTAGTTATCAATCAAATCCTAAGAAATCATATCTCAATGCTGTTAAAATAATTTTTAGATATCTGGTTGGCACTCAAAATTTGAGACTGTTTTATCCTAGAGGTGTTGCATTTGATTTAATTAGTTACTCGGATGTCGACTTTATCGGATGCAAACTTGATAGAAAAAGCACCAGTGGCACTTGTCACTTGTCACTTTTTTGGTAATTCATTAGTATCTTGATTTAGCAAAAAGCAAAATTCTGTTACTTTATCAACGACCGAAACTGAATATATAGCTTACAGAAGTTGTTGTGCCCAAACACTTTGGATGAAACAACAATTGGAGGACTTTAATTTGCATTATGATCATATCCCTATTAAATGTGATAATACTAGTATCATCAATTTAAGCAAAAATCTGGTTCAACACTCACGAACAAAACATGTTGAAATTCGACATCATTTTTTAAGAGATCATATTCAAAAAAGGGGATATTATACTTGAATTTGTAAATACCGATAAGCAAATAGCAGATATTTTCACAAAATCCCTAAGCGAGGATCGCTTCAATTTTATTCGTGGCGAGTTTGGAATGTCAATTTCTACTTAAAAAGCTTTGTTATGACTGTAAAACTTGAATTTTTGTTAAAATGATATATGTGTATTGCTACATTGATATAGAAACATTTATATCAATTGCATGCTCTCAAGTCCTTCATACATTTATTATCCTTAACAGTTTGTTATTCTCAACTGTATAATTTTTTTTGGGTTCTGCATTTTGAGGTAAAATTAACTTTGCATACATTGATTTTCTTTAAAACCCTCATGGTATTTTTTTTACATTACCCTTCCAGCAACACCGGCGTCCCATTAAGTATAATTTCTGCTAGTATTATTTTATTTTAATTTATTTTTTTATTACTATTAAGCTTAATATCTTTTACTTTTTTATTTATTTTTTTGTTGTTTTACTAATAGGCTTTATTTCCTTTATTATTTTTTTCTTCTTTTCTTTTCATTATTATTATTATTTTTTTTGCCCTGAGGCTTAATTTTGATTTTTTTTTCTGCACTTTACTTTCATCTTCAAGTGATTACATTAAACATAAAAACAAACACAAATCAAAATATTCATATATACAAAAAAAAACAAAACAAAACAAAACAAAACAAACAAAAAAATTCCCTTTATTTTTCCGGCCATTGGCCGACCTCACTTACTCGCCTCTTCCACCAATCTCTTCTTCTTTTTATCACCTTGGACGACCCATGAAGGCCTTGCCCCCGTGTTTTCGCCGAGAGCGACGACTTCCCGCTAACTATCAAAGGCCAAGTAGCTCACTCGTTCTGTTCTGCAGTCGATAAGCCAATTTTGTGACTGTAGTCACCGTTTCCATACAAGACGTCAATGTGAAATGATTGGCTTCAATATCTTATGGCACTGCTATTATTTGCTCAATCGACATCATCGGCAGGTTGAGAATAGTAAGAGCTGGGGCACTCAGCCCCGCAGCGCTTGAGGGATCATTCAGGTCTGGAAAAAGAGTGAGGGGACGGGACGCGACCATGTGGTAGCCAAAAGAGATGTACTCGAAAGGAGGGTAGTTTTTGGCAAGTCTTTATACTCTGCTCGATCTCTCTGTTCTATCTCTCTCTAAAAGAAGAAGAAAGGGATGGACGCGAATGAGGAAGAAGAAGGAGAAGAGAGTGACTAAGAAAAAGAAGACAGAAGAAAAGAAGACAAAAGAGAGAGAGAGTCGAGACAGTTGATTGACCCGTCTCGTTTTTGTTGGTCAGCTGACGTAAAAGCGAGGCCGCGTGTCTGACGCGATTTTCGACGGAAAATAGAGCGGTGCGCGAATCATATATATATGTTTTGATTATCTATTTTTGATGCCATTTATAATTATCATTTTCCTCCTCCTCCAGATTCTGAGCCATGATTTCCTTTTAATAATGTTACAAGGGGAGAAAATTAATGATGTTATATATTATGTATTATATTATAATTTTATGTATTATGTATTATATTCTAATGTTATGTATTGTGGTATCATGGTAGTATTTTTTTTTTTAAACTGATATAGACCAACTAATATTTATAATTTTTTTTCTTTTATAGTTGGTTAATCTCAAGTCTCATATCATGTCTCTGATTAAAGCTTATTTATTACACATGTACTAACTTATGTATTTAGAAATGAATTCAAGGAGCATGACTTGAGGGGGAGCCTTTCTAACTCCCAAATCAAATCAAAACATCATTGTGTGTCATCATCAAAAAGGGGGAGATTGTTAGACTTATTTATTATGATGATTTATTTAATTATATTTTAATTTATTTGAAAGAGAAAAAGAGAATCCAAAATTTATTTTGATGATTTATTTAATTATGTTTTAATTTATTTGAAAGAGAAAAATAGAATCCAAAATTTATTTTGATGATTTATTTAATTATATTTTAATTTTTTTGAAAAAGAAAAATATAATCCAAAATTTATTTTGATGATTTATTTAATTATGTTTTAATAGAATCCAAAATTTATGTTGATGATTTATTTAATTATGTTTTAATTTATTTGAAAGAGAAAAATAGAATCAAAATTAATTTTGTCCCATTATTTCTCACCTAAACTTTTATCCTAAATATTGTTTGAATGTATTTAATATTTGCTTAAATCAGGAGTTCATTTCGACCAAAAAATAATGCCCAAACCAGAGGTTCAAACAGTCCAAAACAAAGGTTCAAACAGCTCAGCACAGTAACAGGTCAAAAAGTTCAAGTGAAAGATATTCAAATTAGTAATGATGGAGTAGAAGATATTCAAATTAGTAATGATAGAGTGAAAGATATTCAAATGAATACAACAGCTATAAACGGCTATAAGTTTCATTATATATACCAAAGCCTCTAATGTAAACTAGTTACCAAAAAAAAAACTAGAAAATATTCTTTGATCTATAATCACTCACATCTATTCTCTGAAAAATTTTCTGAGAAGTGTTCTTCAATTTTTGTTTACATCCTCTTTCAGAAATTATACACTAAGACGTATAGCTTTAAGTCTACATTTCCTGTGTGAGGTTTATAGAAAAAACCAGAATTTCATTTTTATATCTATCTTTGAGAGATAATTCTTGTAATTTTCTGGGAAAGCAAAAACACCTTCTTTTCAGCCTTGTAAGAGTGTAGTACACTCAGTGTTCTTGACTTAGAAAGTCTGTGTAAAATCTGTGGAGGATTGCTGCATCTGTGAAATGGTTGTTAGCACCCTGTAAAGTTAGAGTATAGTGGAAAATCTCAAGTGAAGCTTGAAGTGGACGTGGACCGAGTTAAAGCCAAACCACTATAAATTTGTTTACCTCTCTCTTCCTTATCTCTTTATTTTATTTAAATTGCTATAGCTATATTTCACATTTTCACTGTGCTAAAATCATTAACTGACATAGTTGTTAGAGCACTTGTTTTAATTATTTTTATTTCATTAACTATATTTATCTATTGTGCTAGTCATAATTTTTATTAGGATGTTATTATTTTTATTTGTAAAAAATTAATTCACCACCCTCTTAAGTTGTCTTTTGAGTAACACACTTTTAGAACATCCTAATTTAATATTTTAAGGCAAATTATATTTTGCAATCCTATATTTGGCCCTTGTTTTTATCTCAGTTTGACTTCATTTCTAGCCCTTGTTTTTATTTTAATTTTTATAATTTAAATTGTTTGATTTTATGACTTTTATAACAATTGGATCATATTAATTATAATTATTAGTGTATTTTTTTAATAAAAAATGCCAACATAATATATATTTTTATAAGTTAAATTATAAATTTGTTCAACTAAATTAAGTTTTTATAAGGGTGCTTGTCTCCCGTCAAGATGGACTGGACGGTATTGTTGAACCCGTAGGCAAGGGCGGAGACATTGAGAGTCTAGGGGGTAACGCGTCCCTGTTAAGTTTTGGATTTATTTTTATTTTTTTGCAAACATAAAGAAAATATTTTAAATAAAAAATTATAAAAATATTATGCAGAGTGGAATGTCCATGACAATTTTTAAATTATGAGAACAATAATTGTTGTTTTAATTGAAAATAAAGAGATTACGATAAATCATATTATTATGGCCCATTTTGGCAATTTTGACTTTTTTTACTTTTTTAGCTCTTTTACTTTTTTTTTTATCACATTATTTCTCTACTTTTTTACATGTTTAAAAAAAAAAATCAAACAAAAGTCAAAAAATTAGTTTTTAACCTACTTCCCAAAATAACCTTTATGAGAATTTTAATATAACATTAATGTCTATTATTATTAACATGCAAACATAATTAATCTTATTAAATATACAATTTTTATTAGATTGTTAGATATATTTGTTTCCTTACTATTGGTTAGTGATATCGCATGTTAATGATGACGTAATATTATTATTACATTGAATTTTTACTCAAATTTTGTATAAAAATTACTTTATCATTATATAATTATTTTAAAATTTAAATCCATGACTCTTTTTTATGTTGTCTATGATATAATAGTTACAAATAACATTAAGTGCGTATGGTTTCAATTTTCTAGAAATTGAATTTTTTTTTTGTTTTTAATGAATATTTTTAAAATTGTAAGTAATTTTTTTTACGTTTTATATGCACCTTACTCAGATGTATCTAGATAGTAAAATATTTGTGAAAAAATATTTAAAAAAAAATAATAAATACACATATGAAAGATGTATTGAATTTTCTTTTTCTTTATATATATTTTTGGTATTTAGTGGTTTTTTTTTAAAAAAAAAATCACAAATATCATATTTTTTTTAGTGTATTTATGTTAAGTGTGTATAAAAATTTTAAAAATTGTTTAAAATATTTTAAAAAATATGAAAAAAAAATACAAAAAAAAAAATTTAATTTGAAAAATAAATTCTGGAAATAGAAACCAAACTAAAGTGATTATTATTATTTTTTAAAAATATTTATTGAAGTCAATTATAAAAATTTATGTGAAATATTTTTGTAAAAATTTTCAATATTATAATTAATAAGCATCTCGTTTGATTTAATCTCTTGACTCCGTCACTGCCCATGGGCCATCACGGGTCATGTTTTGATAATTCGAATCATACCATGTGTAGAGCTCGCTGAGTATTTTATTTTTGTAAAAAATCTCGTTAATTGGATATTGATAACTAATTGATCAGATCATATTTTTATCAATAATTTATTTTGCAAATTATATATACCATTGATAGAAATCTAATCCGATCAAGTAATTATTAATGTTTAATTAACGTAATTTTTTTATAAAAATAAAACCAATAAATTTTATATATTAAATATTTTATTTAAATTATCAAAATAATACCCGTAATATAATATAGAATTATCAAAATAATACCCGTAATATAGATCTTAGATTAGAGGGAAGCCTGCCTTTTTATAATTTCAATTGATGATTTTGTCTACAAGTATAAGTGTTTTTCCTTTTTCATTTGACTGTTATCCAAACGCTGCAACAACACTTGAACTACTTCATTGGAGCCGGTTATACGATCTTTCGCTCTCGGTCTCGCTCTCCTCTTCTGATCTCCTCTCACTGGAGCCCTTCAATCCGGTTCATTCTCTCTCTCTCTCTCTCTCTCTCTCTATACATATGGTTATGATTAAGTTCTGAGCATTTTTAATCGGTCATCAAATATTTTTTTAATTTAAGTAAAATTTTTTTAAAGTATTAATGAAGTTCTATTCAAAATAATTCTTAATAAAATTATCGCTAGAATTTTTCGGAAAAGTTTGTTCGTATATGATCAAATCCGGCCGGTCATCCAGCCTCCCAAAATCCGATTGTCCGGCCGGTAACCACCAACAACTACCTGTAAAATGATGAAAGGTTAAAAGTTCCATTGATTTGATAAAAAATATTCCTGTAAAATATTTATTATTTTACTTGATGAAACTGTTGGAATAACATTTTGACTAAATTTTTATCAAATTCAAATTTGATGAAAGATATGAGTATGGATTGGAGATGGTGCATGAATACGTATCTCGTAGGTTTAGGGTTTTTCATCACTTGTCTTCGTCAAATTCCATACCAAGCCTTTGTCTTTGCTTTTTCTTTTTTGTCGTTCTGGCCCAAATCTCAGTTCGATTTCAGTTTTATTGTGTGAATGCAAATTTTTTGTAATCTCTGTCAATCAGGTTTGGGGATTTTATTAATGTTTGGTTAATAAGTGTTAATTTTTTGCATTTTCATAGGGGTTTTGCCCACTTTCGCGATATGGAGGAGGATCCATATGGGTCTTCGCCGGCTGCGGAGAAAAAGCATGGTGTGACAAAGCCAATATCGCTTGCCGGGCCAACCGAGGCTGATTTTCAACAAAATGCAGAGTTGGAAAAGGTAGAAAATTTATTCAATCATTTGGAAAATTAACTAGTTTGTATTTGATATTGCAAAGCTGCAATTTTCTGATTATGCTGTTGTAATGTTTGGCAGTTTTTGATTGTTTCGGGGCTTTATGAGAGCGATGAAGATGCTGCGAGAAGAACAGCAGTTCTTCAGCGCATTGATGAGGTAATTAATTTGTTTGCTTGTTGAATTTAAAATAGTTAGAATAGTCTTTTGAACTGCACTCTATGTTTAGGTCTCATATAATCCACGACAAATTCATTGTCATTGTTCTGGTGTAAGTGTTGCCTGTGGGTTTTGCACAATTGAGTAAATGTCATTGAGGATGAAGGCTTGTAGTTTACATGTTTGATGAATTGATTATGGATGTATAATATATTATATACTAGAAAGTGGCACACGCAATGTGCGTGTATATGATCATTTTATTTCAGAAAAATAAGATTGTAAACTGTATGATTGAATTCAAATTTGAAATAAGAAGTTGAGAG
This sequence comes from Camellia sinensis, assembly GCF_004153795.1. NCBI lineage: Eukaryota > Viridiplantae > Streptophyta > Magnoliopsida > Ericales > Theaceae > Camellia > Camellia sinensis. The sequence goes on along the minus strand of NW_021024986.1, from coordinate 213,500 downwards.
ACTTGAAGGGGAAAGAAAAACCTGAATTTAAGGTATGACTATTCACCTAATTGCTATAGGGGTACTTTGGAAAAACCAAATAAATGAGACATAAACACCAAGTTGTGCCTCCTCTTTATTATAGTATAGATGTAGATATAGAAGATAGATACATATATAAATATCTATCTATACTATTATAAAGTGAACACAAACTCTTATGGTGTCTTGAAGCTTTACTCTCCTCATGCCATGTGGCAGTATTTTTTATTTTTTAAAAAAAAGTTAAACAAAGAGATGGGCAAGGCTTGAACCCATGACCATGGGTTTAAGTACGAGGACTCATACCACTTAAGCTAAGTACACATTATATTATTAATTTCATTATTATTTTTTTTTATTCCTACTTATTTAAATTGCGCACACATCGTGTGTGCCACCCGCTAGTATATATATATATATATTCCAGTGACACATGATTCACAGAAGATGCATTGCTTTGTACTTCGATATCTATACTATTATATAAATCCTACAACCAAATGTAGACATGTAACATTTTTTTGATTTCTGAAGATGCCCACAAGAGCAATTACATAAAAGCAAGAGCAGTTATGCCATAGATTCATTTTTTTGATTGATGTGTTTCATAGCCTTTTCCAAAAGCTTATTTATTTGTTAATGAGTTGATTGATTGTCATCAAAATTATTATATTGTAGATTGTGAAATGTTGGGTGAAGCAATTAACCCATCAGAGAGGTTACACAGATCAAATGGTAGAAGATGCAAATGCTGTCATATTTACTTCTGGGTCATATCGCTTGGGGGTAAGTACAGGCTTGCCGTACATTTTTTTGGTTTTCTGATTCCTTAAATTTACTTTTTCTTGCTTCTTATGGATTGCATCACTTTTGCGTTGATACCAAATTTATGTAACCAGGATCACATGAGACTATTATTGAACACTTGGTTAGTAAACAAAGCTTGTCAATTTGTTGTTTTTTTTCTTTCTTTTTTTTCTTTTTAATGTATGGAGAGAGGAGTTGAAGGATAAAAATAGACAGATACAATAATACAATATAGGAATAAGAGATGAGAGACAACATGGAGATAGATATATCAATAAGAGATGAAGAAATAGAGGAGAAGGAAATAGAGTGAGGAGAAATATATGGAGTACCGAGGTAGACAGGAGATGAAAGAGCGAATGGAGATATATCAGGGAAGAGAAAGAGATGATGAGTGAAGAAGAAGAAGATAAGTTCTTCCATGTTCAACTTTTAGTCATTCTCCAAGGCCTATTCTCATTTTTTCTTAAGAGGTCATGTTATAGGCCTTAAGAAACCCTATAATAAATAATTGTCATATAAAACAACCTTCTCAATAGTAACAGCTCTTGAATCATAAAAACAGTTAAAATTAAATCATGGTAACATAATTAGAGGAAAAACTCATAATAGAATTACAATGTGTTAATGTGAATCTTGCATCTATCATTCCGCCTTATAGGAAGATTTGAAATTGTATATGACGAATTTAGCTTTGATATTTGGATTTTCAAGATGCTATAGAGAGCAAAATATCATATGTTCAACTTCCATTTTTTGGTTAAGAGAGGATTCCTCTTCTCTATGTTGTCTTTTGTGTGGTTTTTAAGAGGTTTGTACATGCATGTATAGCTTCCAAGCTTTGGCCTTTTGAGTGTATAAGATTTGCCCCTTCAAGGAGTTTTGGATAATGTACTTTTTTACTTATAAAAAATAAAAAAATAGGCCTTGTTTGGTTTGTGTTTCTCAAAAAATTTTGGGAAAAATTCTCTACAAATAAGTTTTCAAAAGTAATCAAACCAAACAAATTTTTCCAAATTTTTTTTCCAAAACTTGTTTGGTTTACAAATTTTCCAAACAAATCTCTCTCTCATACACATTAAATCAATCACTTATTCCAAAACTCTCTCTCAAAATAATTTTTCAAAACATCTTTTGAAAAAAAGCCAAACCAAACAAATTTTCGTACGTTTTATCTCAAAACATGTTTTTCAAATACAAACCAAACAAGGCCATAGTTTTTAGTCACGAGTTAGTAGCCGAGGATGAAAACTGAATGAAGGGGATGGTTTTGGCTTTTAGTGGTTGAGAAGAGTTATTACTAGGCTAGACTTGTCAAAGGGCTAAATGATATGTTGAATAGGAACTCAAATTTTGTGCACTGGAAACACCTTTGGAATTCCAGGATGCTTTATAGAACAATAAGTCATAGTATTTACGATGTGTTTGATTTGGCTTCACAGGCTAGTCTGCAGCAAGTCTATACTCAAAAACAATACTAGAATTTATTGACTTCTGCTGTTTATAAGAACTTAAGAACTATGGCAATTTTCACTTTTATTTATTTGTTTTAAAATGCCTTTTATGCTTAGTGAGTGAATTCAGATCATGTGGGGATTCAGCAACAAATTTTTATGTTGACAGTTATACGAGCCTGGGGCTGACATGGATACCTTGTGTGTTGGGCCGTCTTATGTGAATAGAGAGGTTGGTTATAATTTGGCTTGTTCTTTCTTATTAGGTTTGTGAATCCACAAGCTTTATATTTAAAGGTTGACATAATGTTTTTGTTTTTGTTTTTGTCTTTTTTTTTTTTACCAGGAAGATTTCTTTATTATATTGCATGATGTGCTGGCTGAAATGGAAGAAGTTACTGAGCTTCAACCAGTTCCAGATGCTCATGTTCCAGTAATGAAGTTTAAGTTTCAGGGAATATCAATTGATCTTCTTTATGCAAGTATATCACTTTTGGTTGTACCAGAAGTAAGTGTGGAATACCCCTTTTTCTTGTTGCATGGTTGCTAATTTTTTATTTTATTTTATTTTTTTTTTCTTTTAGTTTTAATTTTTTATTTAAATAAATTTTTATGAAACATGAAATGGCTATTGTTTGCCAGGTAATCATTGTTGGGAAGCATTTATTATTTGCACTTTCAACCTGTGTTGTCCAACAAAATGATATCCATCACGGACATTGTTTTCAAATCCTGAATATGATTATGAATCATTTTGTTAAAATAGTGAAACGTAAGATTATTTAATATGATATATAATTTAATATATTTATAACAACAATGCTACATTCTCCTCATTTATCACCCCTAAATGACCCCTAATGATGTAGCATTGAGGTTAAACCCCACACGATGGAATATTTGACAAATCAAAATTTGACACTTGTCAAACACATTATTAGGGGTAGTTTTTAGGAGTGATAATTAGGTGTCTCAAGCATTTTTCTATATATAAATACACACATAGTCATTGTTGTCAAATCACGAATCAAATCATGAATTGTTTTGCTAAAATAGTGAATAGTGAATCGTGAATTGTATCGAATCATGAATCGTAAGCTTCATTTTATTTAGTATGATATATTATTTTATATATTTATATACTTATAAAAATGCATACAGAGTTTAGAATAAAGTAAATTATCAATACGACTAAATTATATATATAATATATATACATATAACATCGCGTATAGTAATATAACTAATTATTTTCTTCTATATATTTTCATAGTTTAGCAAAAACGATGTTGTTTCATGCATTATGTAAACAAAAAAAGAAATAGAACTGAATCGTAGTGAATCGTGTGAATCGCAATGAATCGTAAATTGAATTGTACGATTCACTCAATTTCCGATTTGATAGGATGATTCGAATCTTTTTTGTTGAAACTCGTATCAAATTGTATGAATCGAATCGTGAATCGTACGAATTCTAACAACCATGCACATAGTGTTTAAAAGAAAATAAAATTATGAATATAACTAAATTGTATATATGTATATACATATAAAACCTTGTAGATCAATATAATTAAATGATGTCTTTTTTATTTCTTGATAGTTAGGCAAAAACATCAGTTTCTGCATTATGCAAATAAAAACAAAAACAAAACTGAATTGTGGTGAATCGTGAATTGAATTGATTCACTCAATTTCCGATTCAACAGTATGATTCAAATCTTTTTAGTTGAAACTTATATTGAATTGTATGAATCGAATCGTGAATCGTACAATTTTAACAACCCTGTCCATGTATTCTTTAAATTAGACAGTGTTGATTCCCTCTTCTACCTGCATAATGTCATAGATCACTTGAGACTTTCTAATTATATTTTTTGACACGCTATAGCACACAGTAGCCATTTTGGTTCTGCCTGAGCCAGACGTTTCATTCTCTGTGATGAGATGTTGAGATCAAAACTTGCTCCTGTATCACTAGCAGGGTTGGTGTTATGATTTGCTTGTTTCTTGTCACAGGGATTCTTTTTTGTTAAAGGGTAATGGTATACAAACTGAACTTTTGTACGAAAATCTCTTACTAAATGATGTGGCCTTTTGTAATTCATTCATTTCAAGCCAAAACACCCATCATTGTGGCTAATAATTATGAAAATACTTCTACCACGTCATTCTGGCTGAGTTTTATGTATAAAACTTCTGTTTTGTGAATCATTTTTTTGTTATATTGTCTTCGCAAGTGCATAATGTGTTTAAAGCTGCTGCTAAAACTGTGGTGTATATTCTCCAGTAATATTTTGATCTCTTAAGTATTCTCTGCTTCACATTGTACTTGTGAAATGTTTTATTGTCAATACGATGTTGATGATCTCTTTGGTAATGTGATATTTAGCAGCTCATTGATCATGTATTTTTCATGATTTGGCACTATTTCCATTCTGAAAGCTTAAATTCTTGGAATTTGTTGAACTACATTTTAACTTTCTCAGTGCTTATGGTCTTATCATTTCTTTCACTTATTTTAGTATAGTTAGCTTCAATTTTTTGCTTCCTTGGGCCTAAGTAAGCTTTATTGATGGGACTTTCTAATATGCATTTTAATACCTAAAAGATGGGCCATTGTTTGGACTAGCTGATCTGATGCCATCAAGGTGTCATGGCAATTTTGTGTAATCATAGATACCCTTGTTTTTATAGGACTCAAATTTGGATTTTAGATGTGGAAGCGCTATTATGGATTCAAATATTGGACTGGTTGTTTTCCTGCATGTAGCGATTGAAATTAGGGTAATTTACGTGTAGGTCCTAATAGGTGGACTTATTATCCAATAGGTCCTATGATAATTAATGGCGTTTTTCATCAAACAATTAAAAAAAAGTCACTGATTGTTAATTTTCAGTGACAGTTTAAAAATTTTGTCACAAAAAATGTCACTAATTATATTTTAGGGACAGTTTAAAAAAATTGTCAAAAAAAAGTCATTAATTTTTAACTTTCAACGACAGTTTGTAAAATTTACCACCAAAAAAGTGACTAATTGTAAGTTTTAGGGACAATTTATAAAAATCATGACATAAAAAGGCATTAATTGTCAATTTTTAGCAACTTATGTAAAAAATAGTCACAAAAAATTTTTTAGCGACGATTTTACTAGGACTTATTTTCAATAAGACTTTATGAGAATTAAGTCTAACTACTAGGAGTTATTAGTAGTTTACCCTTGAAATTATGGGCATGCAATAATTTTTTATTTTGAGGCCATGTTTGGTACCAGCTGAAAAGCCCCAAAAATAGCTGAAAACAAAGCCCCAACAAAAAGCACCTGCTAAAAAAGCTTGAAGCATTTGCTAACACTTAGAAAATATGAGGAAGAAGAACTCCGAAAATATGAGGAAGAAGGAATATATTTCTGTTATATTCAAAACTTCTTATATTACAAGACCAAATGACACTCCTTATATAGGAGATATTACAAACATCATTATAACCCATTATATGTCACTTACATATTATATACATGCCACTATCTACCACCAACACCACTATCATATTCTATACATGCCACTATCCTTCACCAACCCCACTATCATATTATATACATGCCACCATCTACCACCAACACCACTATCATATGCCACTATCTTATTATATGCATTAACACAAATTTCCAGCAGTCCTGGGACAAAAGATCACAGGACTAATAATTGTGTGTTTGGATGAGTCAGGATAGGGGACTGGATAATACCCAATTGGTTCAGGGATGTGATAAAGGCGTCTCAGAAGGCTCCACTAAACCTAACTCACTACACCACTACCACCTCACCTACTCCACTAAACCTATCACCTACTTCACCCACTTAAACCTACTCCACTAAGCCTAACCCACTACACCACTACCACCTCCACTTCACCTACTCCTTACCTACTACACACTCACCCTCTTCTATATATAGGAATCATGAATCATTGTAATAGAAATCAATAACATTATATCAATCAACAATACAATTCTCTATTTCTCTTTATACATTAAATTTCTACACTTTTTGATGCCTTTATTTAGATATTTCCATGCATTGTATTTTCTCACTTCTTAGTATGTTTCATTTCAGGGAAACTTGCATCTGCTCTTGCTCTTAAGCCTTTTGTGACTGCTATTTGTCTCATTCCATTGACACTTGAATTCCTGTGGTCCTACTAACTTTTAGATTTTTTCTATTTTCCCCCTTTCTTGGTTTTGGGGTTTTGGGGACTATGTCATGGCTGGGCAGTTAACTTAATGGCTAACAAAGCAAATGAATTATGGTTCATGGTTCTTAAGATTGGTTGCATAATTGGCATGCATTTTAAAAGTGAATGGTGAAGAAAGTCACAGATTTACTACCTTGCATGGATGCATATTTTATGGATTATTTCAATAATCTAGTGGCATTTACTTGTTATTAATTTGAACTGTTTCTTAGATTCATTTATGCTTTTGATATTTTTCATGGATTATTTCCACAATCTAGTGGCATTTACTTATTATTAATTTGAACTGTTTCTTAGATTCATTTATGCTCTTGACACTTTCTGGCTAATATGTTTTCTCCATTTAATTTGCAATCTTCTATTTTCTGAATCTCATTGCTACATAGTTTGCATTTATTGTTGCTTCTACACAATTTTTGTCATTGGTGCTGTGAAACTAACATCTTAACAGGACTTGGATATCTCAAATGGATCTGTTCTCAGCAATGTTGATGAGCAAACTGTTCGAAGTCTTAATGGTTGTAGAGTTGCAGATCAAATTCTGAAACTTGTTCCAGATGTCAAGGTGAACATATTGTCTTCTTTACTTGGAATCATCAATACCAATATTTGTTTTGACAGGTGCTTAATCCTTTAAATATTATAGCACTTTCGCATGGCACTCAAATGTTTGAAGTTTTGGGCTAAGAGGCGCGGTGTTTATTCAAATGTAAGATAACATCGTTAAGTTCTTTCTCGCCATTGTCATTTCATTTTCAGATAAAGGTGCTTATTTTGTGTGTTCCCTCTCCTCATTTTATTTCTTCTTGACCTTTTGTGCATAGGTTACTGGATTTCTTGGTGGTGTAAATTGGGCTCTTTTAGTTGCTCGGGTTTGCCAGCTTTACCCCAATGCAATTCCCAGTATGCTGGTTTCTCGATTCTTTAGAGTTTATACACAATGGCGTTGGCCAAACCCTGTGATGCTATGTCCAATAGAAGAGCACGAACTTGGATTTCCTGTATGGGACCCTCGAAAAAACCCTGGGGATCGAACTCATCTTATGCCAATTATAACTCCTGCATACCCTTGCATGAATTCTACCTACAATATCTCTACAAGTACTCTTCAGGTTATGATGGATCAGTTTCATCACGGTAACAAGATCTGTGAGGTAAGGACAAATCGGGTAATTACTTATTTTCTTAATTTTTTTCCCTCTGACAAATTGCTGACTCCGTTTGACCAACGATGCCTATGTCTTTCTACTTTTTTTCTGAATTCAGGAGATTGAGCTGAACAGAGCCCTGTGGAGTGCTCTGTTCGAGCCGTATCTGTTTTTTGAGGCATATAAAAACTATCTGCAGATGGACATAATTGCAGCAGATGCTGATGATTTGCTAGCTTGGAAAGGCTGGGTGGAATCTCGGCTTATACAACTTACTTTGAAGGTAAAAATTTGCTTTTCTAGTAAGCTTAAACCAAAATTTCTGCCCATGATTATTGATCTTATGGATGTAATAATGAAAGATGATAAATTTTTCCTTTCTTATCTTTGCTTTTTGTCACATTGCAGATAGAACGGGACACATATGGCATGTTGCAGTGCCATCCTTATCCAAATGAATATGTAGATGCTTCCAAACCATGCCCACATTGTGCTTTTTTCATGGGCTTACAGAGGAAACAAGGGGTAATAGTTCAAGAAGGCCAGCAATTTGATATACGTGGAACAGTCGATGAGTTTAAGCATGACGTAAGCATGTACATGTTTTGGAAACCCGGGATGGATATTTATGTTTCTCATGTTCGTAGGAAGCAAATTCCTGGTTATGTTTTTTCAGATGGGTATAAACGGTCACAACCATTGAGGCACACAACAAGCCAGCATGTTGAAAGAACTTATGAAGAAGATGCTGAAAAAGGCTGCAAGTCTCGCTCTGCCGAAAAGCAGCTCAAGAAGAAAAAAGATTCTGAAATGTCGGATTCAAAGACAGCTAAAGCAGAGAAGCGGGCTTCTATTAGCCCACAGAGGCTGGGGTCTATTTCTCCAGAAAGTTGTATAAGTAGGTCTGGTGGAACATCTCAGGGCAGCTTCTCTGGGGAGGTTAAATTAAAGCCTTTGGCTGCTGGGGATGTGGATAGTATTTCTGATGATTGGTCGTCTGGTGGGTTGTCACAGAGTAGATGTAATGTGGATGGAAGTGACAATCAGAAATGCATTCTTGTGAATGAACAGATATTATGTGAATCTAATTCACTTGGGATCAGCTTAGAAGGGGCCAAAATGGGAGATTTGTCATTAACTGATGTGGATTATGCTGAGACTGGATATACTAAGAGAGTGCTAAACCAGAAAGAGGGTGCTGTTGTGGATGATGGAAGAGCTAGTGAAATCCTGTAAGCAGATTGCACGGGTAGAAAATGACTTAAGCCTGTTTGGATCAAATTTCACATTCAGAACCTCAATTGCTAGGTGAGTTTCTTCCTTTCAGGATTTTAGACTCACATTTGGAAAATGGGTGTTTAAATGGGAGGAGAGTATTTAAAAACAGCTTTGGAAGAAACATTAGAGGTTGTGAATCTAAGCTTCTACTTTTTTAGTTTTTCCACTTCCTGTTATATTTTCCATTCTTTAACATATATCATTGTTGTTTGTGCACTGCTTTTACCCATTCCTATCTCTTGCTTTTTGATAGGGTTATCAGGACAGAGACCAAGACGTCTTTCTAGATTTTTGTTTTGAAAAATTTCAGAAAAAGGGTACTTTAGATTTTTGTAGGCATATAGAGCCTTGTTAGCTTGCAAGTATAGGATCAGTCAGTGTGTCCTTCCTATGTAAGATGATCTAATGGTGAAGGATCAGGATAATCGGTTGATATTGAAACGTTGTCTGACTACTCTCTCTCTACTTATTTCCTTACGTTATCTTGTTTGTTACCGATCTTATTTTCCTCTATCTAATGGTGAAGGATCAGGATAATCGGTTGATATTGAAACGTTGTCTGACTACTCTCTCTACTTATTTCCTTACGTTATCTTGTTTGTTACCGATCTTATTTTCCTCTTGATTTGTACTGTATCTGACTGTTGCATTTGGAATGGTGATTGAATCCCAGAATGGGGCTAGTTCTGAGTCAGTGCAGAATCCGGTGATGAGGCGTGTGTTTTGCAACTAATTTTGTGATTTGATTCATGTTTTCTTTGTACTGTCCCGTTTGGTTGTTTCAGTGTGGCCTTTTCTTGCTGGTTGAGTCTGAAATCAACAGCATGAAATTAGGAAGCAAAATAATTCAGTTTTGATCAATGATGTAGGAAAATAGAGGAACACCACCCTGGATAGGTGCCACAGCAATTGTGGGCTTTTGTCATGGGCTTTCAGGTGTACACATCTGTTTTTATCTTGCCGATTGGGGACAAGAGCATGGCAACAGGGAGGACTCTGCCCCACTCTGCATAATGGGTCTGTTTAGTGTGCAGTTCTTGGTATCTTATGCTGTGAGTATTTGTATTACCAAAAAGGAGGGGAAAAAACAAAACAAAACAAACAAACAAACAAAAAGAAAATAAAAGGGGAAAAGAAATGTAAAAAAGACAGATTTGAGCATTTGAACTTGATAATCTATTGGAAGAGAGCTTGGGACTTGCTGACTTTGCTACTCGTTTGTGTAGTGTGGGAAGTGTGCCTTTGTGTTTATGTTTATGGAATAGATGGCCTAATTGGAGCAGCGGCTTGTTGAGTAAGGGCCAGTTGTGTTGTTATAGTTGTAAGGATGCCTTGAATTAGGCCCGTGACTTTCATTAAACCTTTGTTGGTGTATGTTCATTGGTGCTTTTGCAATACTCTCTCTCTCCCTCTCTCTCTCAGTAATTTGTTCTTGTTCAGATAGTGATGAGGAAATCATAGTTCAAATGCAGTGAGGTTGAAAAAATATGCCTAACTAAATTGTGTTTTCTTTGCCCTCTGTAGAACAACATTTTATTGGCCATTTGCATGTTCAAAAATTCTTCTCTTGGGAGATGATTAGCTTAACGTTTCTTCTTTTTTCCCACAGGATTTCCCATGCCCTTTTCTGTCTGTCTTTTGCACTGAGAAAATTGTGTATGAATATTTCAGTGCATTGCAGGTCAATTGGAAGATATTCTTAGCAAAAATTATTGCAGTTTGTTGTATTCATGGTTTGGAAAACAAGCTGATATTGGGAGAAAATACTGTAATCAATTTTGGTGATTAAGTAGATTTTGGGTGCAATTCAATTGATATGCATACTGTAACAGGGTAACTAGATGATTTTTCCCAGTTGTGTAAGAATTACAAATAAATTCTAAGACCATGTTCATACCAACCTTCTGCTCTTAATTAGAAGATATATGACTAATTAGTATCAAATGTCACATTAGGGTTTTGATGGGTTTGATCAATCTTTCATTTACTTGGTGGTTTCACAGGTTTTACAGTGTCATTTGGTAAGACCGTTAATTGTTGGCTTTACAAAAGAGTTTGAAGGTTGTTCTTGATCAGTTTGAGAGCCTAATTACTAATACTTCCCAGCCAAATTAATTTTTCAAAATAGTATTATTACTATTAGTTGTTGTTCAAGAACAAGAATTCGCCAAGCTGCCAAGAAGATTTCCACAAAAAGCAGCACGCAATGGATGCTATTAGACATTATCATTACCAAAAAACTATACCCATGACTCATTTGTTTGCATCTGCATACATTTTCATTTTGACTTCTATGTCACGGAATGATATTTCAAAACAAATTCTGGAAACACAAGATTGTTGTTCAACTATCCTGGAAAAGAAAAGTGGAAATTTTCTCCGTCTAAAAAAATGGAACTGGCAAACTCAAGAAAGTCATGCATGGCCAACCTGTTGAACCCGATTCACATACCAACTCAAGACACAGAATTTCAAATCACTTTTATAGTACACAAATGTAAATCACTTCTGGTTAACAAGTGTAACTTGCGTAGTGCATACTAAAGTATCCGGCAACTAAAGGCCGCAATCTGTTCCAGTGAATTATTTGGTAGTAAAGTCATCCTTAATCCAAAAAATACTACGATAAGAAAAGAAACTAACACGAAGGAAACTGTTCTAGAGAAGCCTTCCGACTTGATTTGACGCTACTTGCTAGCTTTACCTTTACCATTATCGAAAACTTGTGAAAGGGCACTCCATTCAACAAGCCAATCAACCATGCTCCCTAGCCCCTACACAATCAGAGAGAATAATAAGAAGAGCCCAAATTGATAATTCAAAAATTTTCAGAAACCAAAATCACAGTTTCACACAACTAGTAATATAGTGTGTTTTCTGCTTACCACGTCACAATATTTGCTGCCAATCTCACTTGTACTCAAACGTGGGAGGGCTTGGTGAATCAAAGCTCTCAAAGACCTGTGTCTTGCTTCCACTGCTCATACCTGTTTCCTGCTTTCCACCACCAAAAAGCCCTCCGAACCATGATGAAGATGAAGAAGAAGGAGAAGAAGATGTTGATGATGACGATGATGAAGATGAAGATCCATCTCCCAAGCCACCCATGGTTAGTGGAGCTTGACTAGGCAATTGTCCCATTGGATATCCAGGCACACTGGCCGAATTGGGCATTTGTTCTTCCATTGGTGGAAAATTCTGTTGTGCGCTCATTACTTTATTCAACATGATCCCAGCTCCTTCAATCAAAGCAAGTAACACCCCACCAAACAGAGCAGATCTTGAAGCAGCACCCAAACCCTGACGCATCTGAAGGAAACCTCCCGTAGCGGCACCTGCGATAATTGAATTCCATGGGTCCTCTTTCTGGCGGACATAGACCATTGTGCAGTCAAATGTGGAGAAAAGACCACCCCAGACAGCAAAACTACCACCAACACGAGGTGCATTCATGCGCACTGCTTGTGTGCCTCCAATTAAGCGCTCACCTTTTGGCGAATTATAAATACCTTTAATAAAGTGGAAAGCCGAACCTCCAACAGCACCCATGCCGAATGCACCACCAACGTCATCGAGGATACGATCTGGGCAAGGTTCCCGAGAGGTCTCTGGTGTTCCCATGAATCAGGAAAGGAATGAAATTTTGGGCTTCTTTTTGTAAAATATGATCAAGGAGAAGCTAGCAAGTTCTGGAGAGGATGGAAAAGTACAAGGAACTTTGTATTATCTGAACTTTGTTACTCTTCAGGAATAGGAATTCAACTGTTTGGAATTGTGCTACATTCCCTGCAGAGAAATAAGAGGTAGACCTAAGAGGAAACATAATTAAGACTTGGCCTAATAACCTTGAGGTTATGGGTTCAAGTCTTGGGCCACCACTTTACGCTTTATGCTAAAGGTTAGGTGTGTACTGAATCTTTCCCCTTCCAAACACACATTAATGTGTACTTCTTGGGCGTTGTTTTTTAATTGTATATTCCTTGTATTTCAGATTATGAGTGCATTTCTATAATATCATCTTTGTAGCAATAGTATCATGATGATACCACCAGAGTCACAAAAAAGTTGCCAGTTGCACGGGCATTCAATAAGAGATATTCACTAATACCAAACAATCCAAGTCTCAAAGGTTATTCAGTTGGCACCTACATCCTTGCCAATATTTGAGATGAGATGCCCAGGTAGCCCATTTGAAATAACAATTCATGCACTAATCATGGAAAATTTATTTGTAGATGTAGCATGGACTTGTAAGTTCTAACTTGCCTGACAAAACAGTTTCCCTTAAAACATCACCAAAAAACGCATTCACTTTTGTTGCTCATAGTTGGATTTAATCCCCCTTGTCAACCACATTGTTAAGCATTATAACCCGTTACCACAAATGTCTATGGTGACGCCACCAACTACATCTGTCTCAATCTGAAGTTTAACAATTTGACGGTCATCTTGATTGTCTAACAATGAACAAAGTTCAATGTTAGATCCCAAAACATGCCTTGTGTACCAATCAGGTCAGGTCGGCTTCATGAATTTTTTTTTCATCATTTTGCTCTAGCAATTACTACATATACCTACTAAAAGGAGAAAGAAAAGCATCCCTCTTATAACTAGAGCATAAATATTAAACAAAACCCATGTGCACTACAAAAAGGCAAACAAGGAAACATAATAGTTTGCAAAGCACATAAAATATGCATGCAAAGGCCATGCTAGTAATTGCTAGGTTGCTAACATCTGCATAATCTGGCATATGCAATAGTTGGTTTCATAGAATTTGAAATCTTTTACCCTCATTGTGACCTAAAAACGGTAAGAAATTAAGAATCCATATATGATAATAGAGATTTTCAGTCCAGCTTTTGAAATGAGAATACCTCAAAAATTCAGAAACTATAATTTCACCAAACACTAGAAAGTACTTTCAGTTGGCATGAAATTGGCTAAGAGTTAAAGAGAAGGCATACTTATATGGAACAAAAATAGTTGCATCCCAACTGCTTGTGTAATCTGTAGCAACGTTTTTTTGCCACTCATTTCAATCTAGTTCCATATCTTTGTTAAATCATAAGTCATTACATTTACACCTTGTTTCACCATCTCCACCCACATTTCTTTCAGCATTCCACTGGTACAAGTAGCACACAAATTCATTAAACATCTCCGCCTTAGAAGTCCACAATTGTTAAGGCGATAAAACCACCTCATAAGCTACCACTCACCTTCAATCTATGCCATCTCCTTCCTTCTTACACATCCATCTCAACAATTACTCCTTTTCTAATATATTCCCTCAACTGCCCAACATTCACTACTGCATAACATAGCCAACACTACTGTAATCTATTCTATTATATAAAGCACATAATTCACTAGATTGAAGCTTTGTCACGCAATTCCGATTCCAAAAATTATCCCACCAACATTAAATTTTTCCAAATAAACATTGTAAAAGTAAAACCAACCAACAAAAAAACTGTTGTTCAGTTGCCCACTATTCCCTCTCCACTCTCACCCACAATCTCTTCAATTGCACACCTTATCTAGTTCCATTTATAAAATTAACTACAACAGCAAGACCATGAACCCCAATCAAGTAACATACCAACACAAAACAATTGAATTTTAAGTATCGGGGAGAGAGATCGAAGTTCATTCAATAGAATTTCATCGTGAAACTATAAAATAACCTCAAAAATACACAATAAAATCCTCCGCTTGGTAACCCAGAAAATTATATAAAATAAACTGCTAAAGTGAATCTTCAAAACCACCCTCGAACAAGAAAAGTTATACGAGTTTCTAAATATTTTCTCTCTTCTTTTTTCTTTTGGATAGTTTTCTCGGCCAAGAAACTGATATACAAATACATGCCAGCACAAAACATCAAATATTAAGAATTCGCAGTTTATTCAATAGAATTTAATCCTGAAACTACAAAATAACACCAAAAATACACAATAAAATCCTCCATTTGGGTGACCCAGAAAATTATTTGAAATAAGCTGCAGTTGTGAATCTTCAAAACCACCTTCGAACAAGAAAAGTTATGAGCTTCTGAAGATTTTTTCTTTTTCTTTTTTTTTCCTTTTTCGATAGTTTTCTCGGCCGAGAAACTGAAATACAAATACATATATGCGTGTTGTGTGCGTGTAAGTTTTGAAAATGTTGTTGTTTAAAATTGTGAAATTAAATAAATAGATTTATGAAGAAAATAAATTATATACCAAGAATATAGGTTGATAATTACAATTAAATTTTAACAGAAATACACAAAAAAAAATAAAGGGTAAAGAGACAAAATCGAAGCCTGCACGGAAGCAGTTTCCTTAAAACAGATTTCGCCGCCTCACGGGTCGAGTGCTTGAGGAAACCCGACGTCTGTCTCCCAGGATACGACGGTCAAAACCAGCTACGGCCGAAATACTATCTGTCTAGCTTAGCGAACAAAACAATGGCAGCATTCTCTCACAATAGGAACTATCAAGCAAATTGACTTGTAAAATGGAAGCAAAAATTTCTATATTGAAACTTGACAGGAGGGTCTCAATTTATACCTGTATAGGGGAGAGAGGAAAAGCCTCCAGCCTTTAAGGCTAGTCATTAAAACACTAAGTATCCATAACCCTTTTTCACAAAATGAAAAGTATGGATGTCCAAAAGATTCACACCCTTTAGCCAAGAAAAAAGATTTAAATACTCTTTAAAATCCTATTCATGAATCTAACATCATGAAGCAATTTCTGGGCAATTTCTTATTCAAAACCCAATGATTTTTGGCTCACTTGGACCCAACACAAAAAATAGTTAGGACCCACTTTAATATTTAATTAAAGTCACCACACTTTAATATTAAATTAAAGTCCCCAAAAATCATTTTTTCCAACAATCCCCCCACATGAATAAAAATTGACCGAAAGACTCAACAAACGGACATCGTTCAACAATAAAGACTCTGAGAGAGAGTACAATAGACTAACCCCGACATCAGAGAAGGTAACTTTTGGCTTTGAACCTCTCCCAGTGAAAACCTATCGAGTTTACTGGCAGATCAGTGAATAAGACATCTTGAACTGCTCTACGGTTTATATAAACTGAGACAATAGATCTCACACGGGAATTACTCCTACCACCATTATGTTCTCACTGGTGTGCCCTGTGTGGCCCTGGACACTAGCCTGGTTCAGCAAGTGGTTTCAAAGAATCTTGGCCTGCCCAATTCTTCTAGAAGCGGCCCCACTTCAAACTCACATAGGTGACTCTACTAAAGTATCCTGCAATACTTAGCTCAATAGCTTAACACATAAGAGTCATTAAAAGCTCAGCTTATCGTCTACACTTGCAGGTATCACTAATAGAATGAATGGCTAGAGGTTTAACCTCCTCAGTGACATACCACCGTTACACGCAATTAAGTTGTCCCATTGAACCTAGATCTTGAGATCTCCAGTCAACTAGGTTGGGTCTCCATTCTGGTAACTTCCAAAGGCCTTAACCCCATTCCTTTTGACAACGTTTCGACTAACACTCGATTTAACCCTTTGGTTAGCAGATCCGCAATGTTGTCCTTAGACTTTACATAGTCTAAAGAGACAACTCCATTCGAGAGTAGTTGTCGTATGGAATTATGTCTACGACGGATATGTCTAGACTTTCCATTATACATATTACTCTGTGCCCTACCAATTGCAGATTGACAATCACAATGAATACAAATAGCTGGCACAGGTTTAGACCAACGTGGAATATCTTCAATGAAATGGCGAAGCCATTCTGCTTCTTCCGTTGCTTTATCCAAAGCAATAAACTCTGATTTCATTGTTGATCTAGATATACACGTTTGCTTGGAAGATTTCCAAAACACGGCTGCCCCACCAAGAATGAACACATATCCACTAGTGGACTTTGAGTCCTTTATATCTGATATCCAATTCGCGTCACTATATCCTTCAAGCACCACTGGATATCGAGTATAATGCAGCCCATAATCCCGAGTGTAGCGTAAATACCTTAACACTCGCACAATGCCCTTCCAATGAGAAGCATCAGGATTACTTGTGTATCTACTAAGTCTGCTAACTGAGTAAGCTATATCTGGCCTAGTACAACTCATCAGATACATTAAACTTCCAATTACCCGAGAATATTCTAACTGAGAGACACTCTCTTTATTATTCTTGGTAAAGTGTAGACTTAAGTCTACAGGTGTCGATCACACACTCGTATCTGATCCACTAAACTTCTCAAGTATCTTATCAGCATAATGAGACTGAGAAAGTATAATTCCGCCAGAGATTCTGGTAATCTTAATTCCCAGAATAACATCTACAATGCCCATATCCTTCATGTCAAATTTAGAGTTTAACAACTTCTTGGTAGTGTTGATCATTTTATCGTTACTACCTATAATGAGCATATCATCAACATATAGACACAAAATGACATAACCTCTGTCAGTGTCTTTGACATAAATACACTTGTCACATTCATTGATTCGAAACCCATTTGACAACATTACATTGTCAAACTTCTCATGCCATTGTTTAGGCGCTTGCTTCAAACCATACAAAGATTTGACAAGTTTACAGACTTTCTTGCTTTGTCCTGAAGCTGAAAACCCTTCAGGTTGCTCCATGTAGATTTCTTCATTCAAATCCCCATTTAAGAAAGCTGTCTTTACATCCATCTGGTGTATCTCAAGATTGCGCAAAGCTACTATCGCAATCACTATGCGAATGGATGTTATCCTAGTTACAGGTGAGTACGTATCAAAGTAATCCAGGCCTTCTCGTTGCCTATACCCTTTGATAACGAGCCTCGCCTTATACTTGTTAATAGACCCATCGGCCTTCATTTTTCGTTTAAAAATCCATTTGCAGCCTAAAGGCTTACAACCTGGAGGTAAATCTACCAACTCCCAGGTGTGGTTCTGTAAGATGGAGTCAATTTCATTTTTGATCGATTCTTTCCATAAAGGACTCTCAAGAGAAGTCACAGCTTCGTGGAAAGTTTGAGGTTCGTTCTCAACCATATAAGTCAAGAAGTCTGGACCAAAAGATTTGGATGTCCTAGCCCTTTTACTCCGTCTGGGCTCATCTAAAACCTCAATTTGATCATCACCTGCATCATCAAGGTGATCATCCTCACTAGCAAGCTCATCAAATTGCTCCAAAAACCTTGGAACCCCTGCATGGGTTCGGCAAGGAAAAATGTCTTCAAAGAAACATGCATTCCTTGACTCCATGATGGTGTTCCTATGTATGTCTGGAATTTCAGACTTATGAACAAGAAACCGATATGCACTACTATTATGTGCATAACCAATGAATATACAATCCACAGATTTCGGGCCTATCCTAACCCATTTGGGTGTAGGAATCGCCACTTTTGCAAGACACCCCCACATTCGTAAGAATTTATACGAAGACTTAACGCCTTTCCATAACTCATACGGCGTCTTGTCCACCTTCTTCTGGGATACTTTATTCAAAATGTAATTTGCAGAGAGAATTGCTTCCCCCCACAAGTTCTGTGGCAATCCAGAACTTATCAACATTGCATTCATTGTTTCCTTTAGCGTCCTATTCTTCCGCTCAGCAATCCCATTAGACTGAGGAGAATAAGGCACCGTGGTTTGGTGGATAATCCCAGATTGAGCACAAATCTCAATAAACGGAGATTCATACTCACCACCACGATCACTTCTTCGAGCCTTAATCTTGCGGCCTACTTGATTCTCAACTTCATTCTTATAAAGAACAAACTTGTCAATCGCCCCATCTTTGCTTTTGAGCAAATAGACATAACAATACTTAGTGAAATCATCAACAAAAGTAATGAAGTACTTATTGCCACCACGTGATTGTATAAATTTTAAGTCACACACATCACTATGCACTAAATCCAACGGTTCTGAACTTCTTTCAATAGAATGCTGCTTTGAAGTCTTTAACTTCGCTTCAACACAAGTTTCACACTTGTGTTTCGGATTAATCTTAAAAGATGGTATGTGATCTAACTTGATTAATCTACGCAAAGATTCAAAGTTCACATGCCCTAGTCTACCATGCCACAAATTGGAAGACTCGAGCATGTAAACAGAAGAAGATGCACCTTTATTCATCTTTGGGATAACAGTCATAACATTGAGTTTAAACATACCCTCCAACATATAACCCTTACCCACATATATTCCGCTTTTGGTAAGAACGACCTTGTCGGACTCAAAAACCATGCGAAAACCATGTTTACTAAGAAGAGACGCTGAGACAAGATTTTTACGAATGTCCGGAACATACAGGACTTCGTTCAAGGTTAGCTCCTT
The DNA here is from genome assembly GCF_004153795.1 of Camellia sinensis. Classification (NCBI taxonomy): domain Eukaryota; kingdom Viridiplantae; phylum Streptophyta; class Magnoliopsida; order Ericales; family Theaceae; genus Camellia; species Camellia sinensis. Next base: position 194,216 of record NW_021024986.1, on the reverse strand, counting down.
TCCTGACGTCAACTTCAGGACCACCTTTCCTTTCCCCTCAACAATCGAGGTAGCAGAGTTTCCCATAAACAACTTCTCACCGTTTGTAACCGGTTCGAAAGTTGTAAACAGTTTCTGCTCGAAGCAGATGTGGCGTGTAGCCCCAGTATCAATCCACCATTCTCTTGGGTTTGAACCCACCAGATTCACCTCAGAGACAACGGCAGACAAGTGCATATCATCCTCCTCATGGGAGTGCTCTTGTAAGTCTGCCATATGAGCATGACGTTTGGTCTTGTATGGCTTCTTCTGCTTGCGATAGTCACTAGCCCGATGCCCCTCGTTACCACAGTTATAACACTTCCCAAAGAACCGATAACCAGGTTCCTGCGGCTTGTAAGCCGACTTCTTTGCAACACCACCCCTTGGCCCCAGCTTAGAGCTCTTGTTCACAGGGGGCTTCTTCCTTATCCCAGAAGATTTGCCATGCTCAACGACATTGGCCTTTACTGAGGAGGTACTCCTTCCTTTCTTTCTATTATCCTCTTCAATCCGGAGTCGGACAACCAGCTCTTCAACAGACATTTCCTTGCGCTTGTGCTTCAAGTAATTCTTGAAATTCTTCCAACCATTGGGAAGTTTCTCAATGATCACAGCAACTTGAAATGACTCGTTCAAAGGCATCCCCTCAGCATGAATTTCATGCAAGATCACTTGGAACTCCTAGACTTGGCTTATCACAGTTTTAGAATCTACCATTTTAAAATCAAGGAAATGACCAACCACAAATTTCTTTGCCCCGGCATCCTCAGTCCTGTACTTTTTGTCCAGAGATTCCCATAATTCTTTTGCTGAGCTCTTGGAACAAAACACACTATAGAGTGAGTCTGCCAAGCTGTTGAACACATAGTTCCGGCAAAGATAGTCTGTCTGCTTCCATGTGTCAAGCGCCATGACTTTCTGCCTGTCAGGCTCATTCTCTGCCACGGCTGGAGGATCCTCACTCAGAACCTTGGCAAGGTTTAGCGTGGTCAAGTAAAATAGCATCTTTTGCTGCCATCTTTTAAAGTTTTCCCCCGCAAATTTTTCTAGGCGCTCATGGTGACTAAGCAGTCCTCCCGGAACAGCCGGAGTAACACCAGGGTTGACCACAGAGGTCACAGCAGTAGGGGTTGGCAATCCAGTTGCCCGGGGGTTTAAATCTCCACTAACATTAGCAGTAGCAGCAGCAGCAGCAGCATCAGTGATAGTTTCCATTTCTGAAAATTACACCAGAATATCACTTCTGTGTTTCCAGAAATTAAACTTAACCCTTAGAAAATCCCTTAGAAGAAAAATTAAGGGCTAGTTTGGGATGCTACGAAAAAGCCAAAAAGCCAAAAAGTTATCAAAAAAGTCGAAAAGTCACCCCATTTTCATGTTTTGGGCGGCCAAATTTGGGAGAAACCTACGGAGGGTAAAAATACTATTCTGCCCCTTTTTTTTTTATTCCTTCCTCAACCCCTTTAACTCTCACCCGAACATCCCCTTCTCTCTCTCTCTCTCTGTATCAGTGGAGTTCTGCCGAGATCGAAGACCAAAAGGGGGCAATCCGTCTGCGGAGATATCCACACCAGCGACGCTGGAGATCCGTCGCAGCCTTCACCGTCCAGCACCGCAACAGCCGTGGGGAAGTCCGACCTAGACTCGATCGCAACTTAACACACAATCCGTCGCCCAGATCTGCATCACTTCCGACCAGATCTACACCACGCCGGCTGGTTTCTCCCTAACTACAAGGTAACACCTCTTCCACGCAATTTAATTTTCTCACTGGCTCTCCTTTCTCTGATTTTGTTCCAAAACTTTTTTATCTTTCCTACCTCTCTTCTCTTATCTGTAACACCGAAACCCTCTATTCTCTCTACCGAAACCCTCTATGAATCCGGAACCCAAACCAGATCTACAGATTTGGTTGTAAGATGTGAATTTCGGTTCGGCGATCTGTTTCACGATCTAAACATCTCTCCACGATTTCAGTTCGAATTTCACAATCAGTTGAACCCTCTGTCTCTGAAGATGAACAAGACCAACTTCAGGGAACACGATGACGTTGTTGTTGTGATTGTTGTGTGTCTATGGTTTGTTGTTGTCATTTCTGATTTTGGTTATGATGTTTTTTTTTTTCTATTTCATTGAGTCTTGCTGGAAACGATGCGGGTGGAAGAAATGGAACAAAGAATTAAAAATGGGATACTGATCTGCAAATCAGTGTTTTTCTGAGTAAAAATGCATTCCTTTATAGCCCATCTGTCCAACAAATAAAGTAGAGCTACTTCCAAACAATCACACTGATCCTTCTAGGTCATGGTTGGCCACATTTTTATCTTATGGAAATTTTGGAATCATATTTTCAAAAACGACCTACTATCTTTAATATATTTGTTTTTATGGAGAACCTTTTGTAATTGAATTTGGTTTTCTGCCATGGAATGTGATCTTCATACTTGAGATATTTGTTTAAGGCACTCTTCATTGCAACCAAAATCCTATATTAAGGGGTTGGACTAGCATATAAATTGTTTTGAGCATTCATTGATGTCATTTGTGAAGAGATAATGGTCCATTGACAATTGCCAGGGAACATTCTTTAGGGTTCCTCTGGTAAAGTTGTTCTGTAATGTCCTCTATCACCTTCTAGTTTTACAGACAAGTTCATTATCTAATAGATATTTTCAGGAAGTTTCGGATTAGCATACAATTGTTAGTGTTCATTGATTTCGTTTGTGAAGAGATCCCATTGACCAGGGTACATGCTCTAGGATTTCTGTTGTAAAGTTATTTCTGTATTGTCCACTATGTTGCTTTTTAATTACACAGATGAGCTCGTTCTGTGGTACACATTTTGAGGAAATCATTGGAGACCTGTAGTGTGAGCCGACGAAAAAAACAATAACAATGTTCTAAGATGGTTGTATTGGAGGACAGTTGTTACACAGTTGTTCATATGTTTTTTATTTTATTCGCATTATGAGTTTCAATGTCTTCAATTTTTCCTCGTATACCATAATTGTTGTTGCATTGTAGTACGCAAATGGAGCAGTCCCAAACGCAGTCGACGCCTTCCAAAGCTTTGCGCAAACGCGGTAGTAAACCGACGCAGCAACAGTCCACAAACGTGCATAAAGCATCTTGGGACTCCGACACGGTGCGGATTTTTTTGGAACTTGTTATCAAAGAGTTGGACGTTGGTTTCAAGGGGAGCTTCCATACTATGACAATGCATGGATATCGAGCTGTAAGCAAAGGCTTTCTGGATCGTACAAATAAGGTGCATGACGTCAAACAACTGCAGAACAAGTACTCGTTGCTGAAAAAGGATTGGCAGTCATGGTCGAAATCGATGGACAGCAGGCATGGGCCAACCGGCATTAGTTACAATGAAGCCACGGGTTTGATACAAGCATCTGACGATTGGTGGGCACATTACGAAAAGGTAACATTTCAACAACGAGTTTTACGTACGTCATTTACATGGAAACTTACACCGTTAGTATTGTCAATGCTTAAGCTTATTTTCAATGGCGCGTTGTGTAGATTATTACGTACACCATAGTTTTTTTAGTTGGGTCTAAACATAAATAATTGTGACATTTCGTATTGTGTCTCTAATTTAGCCTTGTCGATGTACCCCACCACCATAGGAATCTGTAATTCATGTTTTTATATGTACATAATAATTTAAGAAATCAAATTAGTACATGAAACTTCATTAGAACCTTAAACTAATAACATTTTGGACTGGGAGTAGAGTATTATTTACCACTATCATGGAAATAATGTAAAGAAGGAATACATCTTTTCTTTATCCTAATTTTTTCCCCATTAGATTATTAACATTATTATTTTTCCATTATGCTTACTTAATTTGATAAATTACAAAATGGTTGATAAATGTGAATGATTCTTTGCTTTTTTGGAGGTCACAAAGAAGAACAAAAACTACTATTACACATCATCCTTTATTGGGACAACAAAAGTTAAGTGTTACTACATCTACAACCATAGTCTCATATTTCAAACCACTATAATCATCTCTTGCCTTACATGATTATATGTAAGCCATATTTGAACTTACTACTCACTTTCTCTCCAAAATCCACTGAATTACATAGTACAACATTTCACTCACCTTTTTTTTCCCCCTCTTTCTAAGTTACTTCTCTAAATTAATAATCTGAACACAATCTTAATACTTGTAAGAAACTTTAGACAAAATACTCGAACGACTCCCTCATAAGGTAGCATATAAAATAAAACAATAAGTTAATCCGTTGGTTACGAGTTTATGTTCGTTACTAAGAAGTTACAATTCATATCTCCTTATCAGCATAGAGGCCTTTCTTGTTGTATTGCTTTGAACATTTTTTAGACCCGTACGTGTTGGTTGTTTATTACCTTGTATCTCCATTTCAATTTTTTACATAATATTTGGAATGGGGTCTACCTTCTCTGTTAACTGAAGAGAAGATTGAGCCATCTAGTTGGTTCTGTTGAGCCCACTACAGCCTTTAAATTCATAATTCGAACCGTTGCTCCTTCGAATCCGCTGTATGTCAATTATTAATAAAAATATTATTCACCCAATAATAGTACTCATTTTCACCCAATAAAACGTATGCTTTGGAAAATATATTATTAATTTCTTTAAGACAAACATAATGAAATCATGTGACTGTCTAGTTCAATTTATTTTTTATTTTAATAAATAATCTACAAATATAAGTCCATAAAATGAACAATATAGATCATCCAAATAGGTTGGTTATGGCCTACATTATCTATTTCTTTAACACAAACATATTGACATTATGTGACTACCGAATCAATCTATTTTTTATTTTAATAAATAATCCACAAATAACCGTTATTATGTATGTTATTTACATGGATACATAAGCCTATTTCTTTGCTGCCTGTGTTTGCTCCCCATTATTCTCTGTTTCACTATCTGACATGAAGTTCTGCCGATGGGTTTTTGGTTGTTTTTCGCAGGTTGACAAGAATGCAATCAAGTTCAAAACAAAACCGTTGGAGCACATGGACCTCATGCGAAGGGTGTACGAAGGCGCTACAGCAATCGGAAAATATGCATGGACACCAGGTGCAGCGTTCGAACCTGTGGCACCCGATGACGGTACTTCGCAGGCTCCTGACGAAGACTGCGAGGATAGCAGCGGGCTGCCCCCTTTCCAGCCTGCCGCGCAGCATGAACACACTGTGCAACACACTGTTGCGCAAGAGGATGGCACGCCGGCGCCCGTGCACGCTGCGTCGTCGGGCATTAACGCTGACGACACACCAACTAGTGGCATGAACAAACGCAAATCGCCAGGCCCAACACACCCACAGCGGAAAAGAGGGCAGAGTGAGGGAGCTTCTCTGTTGGCGAGTAGTATGGAAAACCTTGCATCCTCCGTGAAATTACAACAACGACAAATCCGCGTCTCACATGATTACGCAGATTCGGCACAGCAGCTAATTGAGAAGTGTATGACACGGTTGTATTCGCTGGAAGGGCTGGATCCGCAAGACCCGCTAGTTCCTTTTGCGCAATCGGTACTTGACAACCTTGCAAATCAAGCCAAAATGATGTCGATTCCTACAGACGCGGCTGTCATTGCTTGGTTGCGAACAAAGAAGTCCCGTGAGCAATGCATTGGTGGACCATCAACAGCAAATCCCGGAATGGGTGGTGGCTGGTTCTGAGATTTCCCAGCAAATAATTTGTGTTTCCTTATTAATGTTTGTGTGTTGCTTCTTTATTAATGTTTGGGTGGTGGCTGGTAATGAATATTGATGTAATGTTTCTTATGTAATGTTTGTGTGTTGCCTTTTGTTTTTCTCCCCCTTGGAACAAACAGTTGGGCAAATATCCTTCCTTCCCAAAACGATGGCATTGTTGGTCGAATTTTTCGGACATTATCAGTTGATAATATTTGTGTGATGATGTTGATGTTGTAGTATATGCTTGTTGCTGCCAAATAGGTTTATTATCATTTCTTTTTGATGAAACATAAATACATTATCTATAGACCATTTTGGATGAGTTCATTTTTGGTCACTTCAGTGATGGTGATGACAAATACATTCTATCGGCCCTTTTGGATGAGTTCGTTTTTGGTGGTTCAGACCACTTTGTCAATCTCATCCATCTATAATTTGTTAAATTAATAACAAAAATTCAATCAGATATAATTTTATCACACGAGGTGAGATTCACCTTCACCTTTCTTGCTAGAGAGTTGTAAAGTTCGTATTAAAATCTATCATATTACAAAGTGAAAAAGTAAAATTTTAAATCTCAGTTAAAATTATTCAAATCAAATACATAATGTAATGGTTTGAAATTGTGAAAACGTAATATTTGATATCTCAATCAAAATTAATCAAATCAAATATAATATACTGGTTTCAAATCAGTTTGAGTAATTTTTTTATTCCTTTTGATTAGGCGAGGAAACAATCTCCATAAACACAAGTCACTAGTTTTGGTAGGAAGTGCACGAAATTAGTTGATTACACATCAGGTTACTTTTTTAAAAAATTAAATTAAAATAACGAAAAGTTTTATACATATTAATAATTAAATTTATAATTTTTAGGGTCGTCCCGAAAAATAAAAACAAGACATTTAGGGACAATTTTTAAAAGGTTATTAATAAATACATTTTTTGGGAGAAAATAATTTGGTCTAAAATTTTTTTATTTTTTGACACAAAAAATATGGTCAAAAAATGGTAATAATTTATCACTAATTTCCAATTTTTGTTGTTAAAAATATAAGGACGATATTCGAACCGTTGTTTTGTTTTTATCTATTTATTTATATTATAATCAGTACTCCCTTTTTTTTAAGGTGACGAAAAAATGACACGTGAGGATTGGCTTTTGTTTTTCTTACATGCTTTGTCGGCCCAGCACACAGTTTCATTTACACCAATAATGAAGGTATCTATTACCAAAAAGAAGAGAACAAATTATTGTTGAAGCCCCCCATAATTTGTGTGTTGCCCAATTTGCATGGACACCACGTGAAGTTGTTGAAAGTTTGGTTTCACCGGTCCCACCACATGATTATTTGAAAGAAGAGAATCATTTCTTATGCATGCTCAATGTTGTGGTTTCAAAGAAGGGGATCCGTTTGTGTTGCTTTGTTGAAAGTTTGGTGTCACCGGTCCCACCACATGACTATTTGAAAGAAGAGAATCATTTCTTATGCATGCTCAATGTTGTGGTTTCAAAGAAGATGATCCGTTTGTGTTGCTTTGTTGAAATTTTGGTTTCAACGGTCCCACCACAATATTCTTTTCAAAGAAGAGAATCCTTTCTTACGCATGCTCAATTTTGTGGTTTCAAAGAAGATGATCCGTTTGTGTTGCTTTGTTGAAATTTTGGTTTCAACGGTCCCACCACAATTTTCTTTTCAAAGAAGAGAATCCGTTTGTGTTGCTTTGTTGAAATTTTGGTTTCAAAGGTCCTATCCCAATCTTTGCGCATGCTCAGCTTTGATTTGTTTATATAAGACCACAATCTTCTTGTTTCATTGTCCAAAGGCGTAACAATTTTCTTGGTAGGCAGCCTCGTACTTCCAGAATGGCAGACGACGCAGGTCCTAGTTACACTGTGCCCAGTAATGTAGCCTGGGAAGCTATCGATGAAATTGCACGGGAAATGATGGTCAGAACTGATCACAACTTCCTAGAGGCGTATAACAGTGCAGCTACATATTACTACAACCATTATCACAGAGTGCCTCGAAATACATCCATACTTACAGGACGTTTATGGATGTATGAGTTGTTTAACGGTCACCAAGGCCGGTTTGAAGATGCTGTCAGCATGTCCAAACCAGTGTTCTTGATGTTATGCGACACTCTTCATAGTTTCGGATTGACACTGCCACAGCGGGAGCATGGCGTTCCGCTAGAAGAGAAGGTTGCCATTTTCATTTGTGCATTGCAGGGAATGAAGATGAAAGATTTGCAAGAACGGTTCCAACACTCGAAGGAGACTTTGTCACGGAATTTCCATGAGGTTTTGAATGTTATGATACCGTTCACAGCGGTTCATAGTAGGAGTCTTACGCCTAAGCAAGTGCAACAGGGGGGCCACCCACAATTACAATCGCAACGGCGATACCGGCCATTCAAGGTGAGACTGTTTCACATAATTTTAAATATCACTGTGGCGACATATACCATGAATTAGTATTTATATATTCTGCGTAATGGTGCGTTGTGTAGGACTGCATCGGTGCACTAGACGGCACGCACGTGATGGCTCGTGTCTCGGAAGAGTACGCCACTTCGTATTACGGCCGGAAAGGCGTCCCAACACAGATCATACTGGCCGTATGTGACTTCGATTTGTGCTTCACGTTTGTGTCAGCCGGTTGGGACGGGAGCATGCACAACAGTAGGGTGCTGCACTACGTGACAACCGAACCTAAACATCGCTTCCCGCACCCCGCACCTGGTAAAAGTATATCTTACGTAACAAAGTAGTATAATCTGAAAATAATATAAGACAATTTACACATTCGTACTTGCTATCGTAGTTGAGAACTTACCAAAAATAGATAATATCCTCTGAAAAAAAAAAGGACGCAAAATTATTTTTCTCAAACAACTTGTTTGTAAAAAAATGTTCGTTGTAGGAAAATACTACTTGGTGGATAGCGGCTACAGCAACAAGACAGGGTACCTAGCCCCATACAAGGGATATAGGTATCACCAAAATGCTCATCGAAATCGAAGACCACAAAATGAGTTCGAACTATTCAATAAGGCACATTCGTCATTGCGTAGTTGTATCGAGCGGACATTCGGTGCGTGGAAGTCGAGGTGGGGGGGATTGCGAAATATTCAGAAGTTGAGTTTCGCTAATCAAGTGATCTTTGTGTGTGCGTCGATGGCGTTACATAACTTCATACGCCGAAACAGTGAAATTGATGAGGTCACAGTTCCTATCGCAAATAGCACCGAATACGTGGCTCCCGAAATGCCCGACCACGATGAATACGCACGGGTTGCAGATGTGATTGAGGAAGGGGACTCCGACCCCGCAATGACAGTTGTACGAGCGAACATTACATACCAATTAGCCCAGCAACTGAACACGAATAATTGAAACATTAATGTTGGTTAAATTTGTAATGTGTGTAACTCAGATCCGTCGCAAGATTATTATCATGGTTTGTTAATGTGTTTTGTATTTCTAAATTTGTAATACTTCACAGCAGGAAGTTGATAAAGTTTTGTATCCAATTTTATGCTACATATGTCCAAAAAACACTATTGAAAACGAAATGAAAAGAATAAAATAAAAAAACTTGGTTGAACAACCTAGAACAGCACTGGGCATAATAGAAAGGGAAAAGAAAAAAAAAATGACAAAAAAAGCAATCTAAAACAGAATGAAACCAAATTTGTTAAAACGAAAACAATAAAAGCGAAAAGAAAAGAATTTAAAAAAAAATTTTGAAAGGAAAAGAAAAAAAGTAATGAATAAAAAATGAAAACATTCAACAAAAATTTACACGTAAAAACAAAAGAATACAAAAAAAATGACAAAAAAAGGAAAATAATAAACCCAAATTAATAATATTAAAAGGAAAAGAATAAAAAATAAAATATAAATGTGAAAAGGAGAAGAAAAAAAAACCGAAAAGAATGAAAAAGAAATATTCACAACAAAGGAAAAGAAAGAAAACAAAAATTATAACGAAAAGAGTGGAAAAAAGAAATTGAATAAAATTATGAAAACAAAAAAAATAATAATATTAAAAGGACAAGTACCGACTACAACGGGAAGAAAAAAAAATTATGTTAAGTGGAAAAGAATGGAAAAAAAATTTGAATAAAAAAGGAAAGAAATAAAACAAATAATAATGATAAAAGGAAAAGAATTAAAAAAATACATTGTTTTAAAATGAAAAATAATAAAAACAAAAATGTTAGGGAAAAGAAAAACAAAAAAAAATTTGGCTGCAAGAAACAAAAATTATGAATAAAGAAAAGATATAAGTGCCTTTGACCGTTGCACAGTGTCCATGGAAATGAAGAAAAATATTTAAAAATTATATGTTGGAAGTGATTGTCACCACAGACGTAAAGTGACGCTGCGCAACGGTGACACGTACTGCCGAGATTGTGTGTAAGTGACGAAGGGTAAAACAGTCATTTTACCATGTTAACTAATATTATATTACACAACTTTTTATAAAAAGTCAAAAATTTATTCCAAACAACTATCTTTTTTCTCTCAATTTTTTAGTCCAAAAAGTCAAAAAGTACACTTATTTATGACACCCCAAACAAGCCCTAAGTTTCATTTATTTTCAAAAGAAAGTGCTGAAAATTGGTAAAAAAAATACATTGATTGGTTGTATATTTTTTCATAATATCAATATTGTCCATTAAATTATTGAGGAAGAAAAGAAATTTCACCTGCATTTCTAAATCGCATGCTTTGTTTTTTTACTTATTTAAATATAATAATAAAAAAATTAAAATTCTTCTCATCCCAGGATCCAAATGAACCACAATATTTCAAAATTAATTTCTAAACACATTGATATGTTAAGAAAAATGTTACATCACACAAGAATTTTTAAATTAGAGCCGACAGCAAGCAAGTGAGAAATCAAAGGGAGATTTAACAGATATTTATATACGACAAAATTACAGATTTAAAGAAGTTACTTTTTTCCACTTAACAAGAGAGAGACTCACAGCAATGTCTATACTCTCTCAAACTCAATGCATGAAAAGAGAAGTTATTTCAATACAACCCTGTTTGGAAGATCAGAAAAAATAATAAATAAAAAGAAGAAAAAAAATGTGACCTTTTCATTTGACAAGAGAGAGAACCTGGAAGTACTGAGATTACTATAAAAGATTTGTAAAACTTCACTTGTTCCATCACACCATCCCGAATGAGCACCACAAAGCTGCAAGCTAGAGTTTCAGTCATGGGTTGGATCTGTGCTGCTTTCAACCTTGCCGTTTTGGCTTCTCGTCTTAGCATCATGGTACTTACCTACCTAATCCTCGATTTTCCTACTCCTTTTCTTCCTCTTTCTTGCAATCCAAACACACTTCATATATATGCATGCTTTGTGCAGAGGAGAGTGATTAGAACCAAGAGCGTAGAGCACATGCCCTTCACTCTATCATTTTCCCTCACCCTCCATGCCACCATGTGGTTCTTCTATGGATTCTTCACCAAAGATTTCTACATCGCTGCAAGTCAATCAAAATTAACTAATATTATACAAATCAATAAATTTTCATACACCTTTTTTTTTACTAATTGATTGATGTGACATCAATCCCCAATGACTAATAGTCACATAAAATTGTTAAAACAAAAATACTTAAAAGCTCTAATTAGAGCCACCACTAATGATGTGGCAGTGGATCCCACCCACTGCCACGGTGTATGTTATGCTTTGTTTTTGTTTTTGTTTTTGTTTTTATTTTTATTTTTTTTCAAATTCCACCTTACTAGTGGTGGATTTATAGTGGTGAATTTAGAGCTCCTTATTTAGAGCTCTAAATCATTGTTGTTGTTAAAATATCGAATTTGCACAAACTGACAGTGAAATTTCACCACAGAATTTGTGCCACATAATTCTTATATATCAACCTGTTTTCCGGAGCCCCTAACTTTTGTTTTTTGGGTTTTGTTGCATACGATGTGGGGGTGATAGTACTACTAAATGGTCAGTAGCTAATGTGATGGGCTTGGTTTGTTTGGAGAAATGACTCGTAGCTTGAATTTCCTCCGACTCGAATGGTCCGAATTGTCCAAAATGACGTCGTTTTGGGCAGTGTTTTTTTTTTTTCATTTTCATTCTTTTCTTTTCATTCTTTCGAACACAGAGAGAGAAGAGAAGAGGAGAGAGAGAGAGAGAGAGAATACAGACATAAAATTGATCTCAACAACAGAGATTTGCAAGTCTGATATTAAGCATCATCATCATCATCAAAAAGATTTGGAGATGGACCATTAGCAACAGAGACTTGCAAGTCTGATATTAATCATCATCACCATCAAAAAGAGATTTGTAGATGGGCCATAACTCGTAATAAAAGCCATGGAAATCAAGGGGAGTACTTGATACAAGCCAACAACACAAAGATTAAACAAGTTCATGTATAGTGTGATCTCGTTTATATTAGTATCAAAGGACGTGTTTACCAAAACTATCCAAGAAATAAGAAATAGATTGATTGAAAACATTTGTGTATTTTTTATTTTTTAAATTTGGAATGTTTGGATTTTGTCTAGTAGGTTTCCTTCTATAATCTTAACCATTCATCACTACGGCTTATTGAGTATAGTATTTACGTAAAAAAAACTAAAATGATTAATCATCAATATACACAAAAATAAATATGATCCGATCATATAATTTATTGATATCAATCAACTTAATTTTTTAAATTATACAAAAAGAATCATAAATGGACCCCACAAACCCAATGTCTTTAACTTTGGAGAATTGCTATAATAGTTAAAAAGTCAAAATAATCACTATAAATTATTATACCACTCTCTCTATTTTTTCAAACGTTTTTTTATAAAAAATTTAAAAATCAATTAAAATAATTAATTTCTAAACCAACCCGAATCCAATTGAATACAAGCTAATCTTTTTTTTTTTTTTTTTGGGGGGGTAGGGGTAAACTATACTTTCTCCTTTTTAAGTTTTATCATTTTTTTCATTTTAACTTTTTCTTTCTCACTTTAATCGTTAAGGTTTATAATTATTCCCAATTTAATCCAAACACTAACAGCCATCCAATTTTTAATAGAATATGCTATGTTGGCTGCCATATGGGGCCACATGACATAAAAATGTTCAGTTTAGTTTCAATTTTTTGAAAATGAAATTTTTTATTTTTAGTTTATATTTTTTTAGATACACTTTACTTAAATATATCTAAAAAGTAAAATATTTGTAAGTAAATATTTTAAAAGATCAATAAATACACAATAATACGAAAAATGTATTAAATTCTCCCATTTTTTTTATATTTAGTGAATTTTCTAAAGATTTTTTTCACAATATTATACTTTTTAAGTGTATTTATGTTATATGTATTTAAAAATTGCTTAGAATATTAAAAAAATTCAGTGAAAGCAAAAAATATGAAAAATAAAAAAAATCAAATTTTTAAAAAATAAATCTTGAAAATCCAAACCAAACAAACTGATTATTATACAAAAAATTTTAATCAAAAATCCATACCTACTATCCAAACCCAAACCCAAACCCACAAGCTAAAACCAAAACCCTAATTAACCCCTCGGCCTCTCTCTTGCACCCTTACACTTTACTCCAATCCAAATTTGCCCCATGACCTTTCAACTATCTTAAGTCAAGTTGCACTTGGACCCATTTGTATAAAGCCGTAACGAAGAAGAATTCATAGCCCAAATGTTTAGCAGTAGTTGGATGAACCTTCAGTCAATGTTTTGAAAATCGGAGCGGTGAGTGAATCAGAAAAGCGATTGGGGTGGACGGGTTATTGGTTCAACTATTGAGTTGAACCGGTTGAACCGTGACGTCATAATTAATAATATATAATTAAAAAATATAATTATAAATAAATAAAAATATATATAAGTATTGAAATAAAAAAAAATGTTGCATAGTATTTATTAATAATATTTAATAAAGTCATAATTGATAATTTTAAAAAAAATTCAATAGTTTTAAAGAAATTAAAAAATTTAACATTCTCTCCAAACAAATTGATTGAATGTTAAATTTAATTTTGGAGAGAAATAAAATTTTAAACTTTCCCTCCAATCAAATATGATTCAAACAATTTGATTGAATTTCATATTGAATTTTTAGATTCTCTTTTAACAATCTTTTCCTATAAATAGAAATAGACTTTTATAATTTATTCAAGCTTCTAATGAGACTCTTTCTCATGAGAGGAGACTCTTGAAATGAAAGTTTTTAGGTATAATTTTGATATATATATGATATTGATGGACACCCAAGGGGGCCCAACCCACGGCTTAAGGCCCAGTTCATGGCCTAGGTGTTAAACCCCAATAACTTTGAGAAGTCAATGCTGGCTCAGGACCAATAGCATTCAAACACTTGTTGGGCAAGGAATTAGTCACGTAAGTAAACAAAGATCCTGCAAAATTATTGCACCCACACATCAGCCATTTAATGAGGCCACTATAGCATTAAATGCAGTAAGACCCCTCACACTAGAGTATGCAGAATCACCATGAACGATGTTAACTAGGCCATACACTTTCGGCTAACAAGACAGCTTGGAATGGATAAGGAAATGATAAGGAAATGATAAGCAAAGGATAGAAGGAAATGTTAACTAGGCCATACACTTTCGCTTCTTCTCTCTTTCTCTCTCTCTCTCTCTCTCTCTCTCAAACCAATTACTATCTACCTCGGTCTAACTTGATTGTCGGAGTGTTCGTTAGGAGACTACCTCCCCATTTGGACCTTCTGGCAAGCACACATCGAGTATTCAATAACTAGCAAACTCATAGAAGACGCGGGCCGGTCTAACCCATCCACCATCGATATCACAGTATTATCAGCACTATCAGTTGGTGCTGTCTATGGGAAGTCATCTCTGATCGACAGTTGTGTTCATTGTCACCGGGGGGAACTCCATTCACTACAAGAATTAACACTTTTGCCGACCAAAAAATTGGTTGCTAAAAGTCCATTTTTAGTCGGCAAAAGTTATCCGCGACCAATTTTTTTGGTCGCTACTTTGGTCGCCAATTGAGGATCGGCAAAAGTAGTTCGCGACCAAAATTTTGGTTGGTCAGGAAAAGTTGGATTTGCCGACTAAATTTTTGGTCGCTAAATATATCATTACTGCGACTAATCCATTTTGTCGCTAAAACATTTTGGTCACGAAAAGTGATATTTTACCGACCATATATCTTAGTCGCCAATTGTCACATTTCACGACCAAAAAATTTGGTCGCCAATTATCACATTCAACAACCAAAAAGTTTGGTCGCCAATTGTTTCATTTCACGACCAAAAATTTTGGTCGCCGATTGTCACATTCCACGACCAAAATAATTAATCGCCAATTGTCACATTCCACGACCAAACATGTTTGTCGCCAAAAGAAATGTTTGCGCAACTAAAACTTTAGTCGACAATAGATCTATTCGCGACCAAATCCTTTGGTTGCCAAAATTAATAATTTTAACGACTAATTATTTAGTCGCCAAGTGTGCTTGGTGATACACCAACTACTTTATTTAGTCGGCAAAAGTATAACTTATTTTTCCCGACTAATCAATTGGTCACCAAAACTAGAAAAACAAAACCAAATTATGGTTGCCAACATCCAACAAAATAAACCTGTAATTTATAAGAATCCATCCAATTTATTCAATATAATCTGTAATTTGCAAAAAAAATTCAAACCAACAAATAAATTGAATCATGAACATTCAACAAAATACATATATCAACCATTTCTGAACCTGTTTAATTAAAGTCAGCAACTATTATAAGTTTTCATCCACAAATAATTTCAAATTACATATTTCATCTACGATAAAAATTTAAAACATAACACTTGTTATTATGTTTTAAATTTTTATCCATGTACATCAACCCAAAAATATAACTAGTAGTCTATCAAATATTTTCTATACACGCCCATCCAAAAATATAACTACTAGTGTACCCTAATATTTTCCATATACATCTATACAAAAATATACAATCCTTCCAAAAATGCAAAAAGTGCCAATTTGTCCTGTACAATTTAGTTTTGTGCATGAGTTCATCCATCTGTACCAAAGAAGAAAAGAAATAATGTCAGGTAAAATTGGACAAATAATGAAAAATGTCCATGAAAAGCAAAGGTCACATTAGCAAATTAAATGACTTTCATTATCAAATTGTAAATAAAACAAAAGAATTCTTATGTCTATAGAATAAATCGGATCAGCCACCATTCTAGATCCAATATAGTGCCACACAACAGAAACCAACATGGCAACTGAAATTGATCCATATTGTCAATAACTCTTATTTTCCTCAATGAACCTTTCATGTGAATTAAATTTCAATCCAGAACCAACCACAATCAGTACCCCAGCTGTGTGTGCTGCTATGTGATAAAACAGCTTTTCAGCAGCCAGACAGATCAGGAGCCTTGAGTCTAAACCAAATAGTAAGGCAGCAGCCTTGTGATGAAACCAAACAAATAATATGTCCCCAGATGAAGACATAGCATGCACAGTTCCCAAGGCAATGAGTTTCTATCAGCAGCCAACTTACAGACATAGTAGCATGCACAGCAGACCCCAAATACAAGCATTGAACAACATACAGTACACCTACCCAACATCTGATGCATACCACCAGAATTGATCTAGATCGGTCCACCTCCATGATTGATGCAATACTTCACCATGCAGACCACCAAAGGAAGAGAAAAGAAGGAAAAAGAAGAAAAAGAGAGGAGCAGACCCACAAGGCAATAAGATTCCATCAGCAGCCAACTTACAGACATAGTAGCATGCACAGCAAACCCCAAATACAAGCATTGAACCTCTATTTTTTTTTCTTCTACCATTAATAAGAGGGTAATAGAAGATGAGAAGTTGCACTTGCATCAAAAATACTAAAACTCAAACATTACGTCGGACAAACAAAAAATTAATTGATCAAACCAATCATTTAATCTTAATAGTATTTTTATCAACTCAGAAAATTTGCTAAATCTGTGTTTCCCACCAATAAATACAAAGGTGCTCTTAGCTGTAGTTTTTAATGTCCACAAGTTGTTTGCATAGGACAACTTGCATACAACATTATTCTATCTAACTAGCTTGCATAGAGCATAGAGCATAGAGCATAGAGCATAGAGCATAGAGCATTATTCTATCTTCTAGAAAATTATTTTTATAAATCCAATCCAACATTGTAGTTTTTGCTTTCATAGGGAAGGCAATCTGCTAAAAGCACCAAGAAGGCGTAGCATAGCAGGTCTATCTACTGTACAAGATGACTTGCACCACTAGGAAGTTATGTAATCGAATTTAATTCCTTGTAAAACATGAAATTAATAAAGAAAAATATGCAATTGCCAAAGATAACAAATTTGAGTTCAGCTCAAATTTAGATACCAGAAAGGAGTAAAAACTTACCATAACAAACAGTAGCATATAAA
Source organism: Camellia sinensis (assembly GCF_004153795.1). NCBI lineage: Eukaryota > Viridiplantae > Streptophyta > Magnoliopsida > Ericales > Theaceae > Camellia > Camellia sinensis. Next base: position 176,988 of record NW_021024986.1, on the reverse strand, counting down.
TTAGGAAATTTGTAATTGATAACTGAAAACTTTCCTAAAACAGAAAATACACAAAATTGACAACGTAAACAAATGCATTTGCGCAAAAGCCAACTTAGGTCACAACAAAGTTGTGTGTTGATCGTGCCATTTTTAGTCAACAATCTCCATAAAATTGCATAAATATGGTTTCTGTTAAAGTTAAGCTCCATAAGAACTGTTATCGACAAGGATATAGAAAACAAGATTTTAGGTCAAGTCAATATTATGTTGAGTATCTCAATGAGAACTAGTTTGAGTCATGACAAACTATTAAATTGATCAAACTTTAGTGTACTTATCTAGAGCAAAAAGAATACAAACCAAAAGATAGTCCCCAATTCCCAAATCAGTCATTAGAAAAGCAGAGCATCCATGGCATCTGAAATTTATCACTTCTCCATTAGAGCATCTCCAATGGCGCAAGGCAAAAATCATTTTTTGGCTTGCTATAGTGCAAAAATAAATAAATAATAAAATAAGCCATTTTTTTGCTATACCACTCCAATGGTGACATTCTATTTCAGTTGAATATAATGAACCAATACATCACACCCATCTAAGTGAATTTAAAGCAATCATTGTGGACAATATAATCATATAAATTAAAACAGAAAGGAGAGGCACACAAGCATACACATTTCAACAAACCCCTGATTCATATTAAAGCAAGCAATCATTTGAAAACTTTAACTCAACTAATAAATGTGAAGTCAAGAAATCATACAGCAAGGACGATGAATATTACCTTTATTCCACTGGAATTTGGCGCTTCGAAGACAATATATGTCTCAATTGAAAGCATCCCTCTTTCAATACCTTTTGACTTTTCTTGCCCCTCTATAGTAGCTTGGTTAACGGTGAAAATATAACCATTACCATGATACTCAAATGTTACCCTCTGTCCCGTCGTCATAACCTGCATGTCATGAGGCCTCAAAGTCAATTCTAGAAAAATATAAACCAGACTACCAACAAAAAGACTAAATACTGCTTATTAATCCATCACAATAGTCAACTTCATATAAATGGACAGATTTTGCCAAATCACTTTGACTTCAAGTTCCAACACCTAAGTGCCTATACGAATAAACTGGCCATAGGGCCCAAGCATTTTGTTCAAACATTATTCGTATTAGCTTCTTAGAAAACTCGACATGATATTCCATTTAGTTTTCACAATACACATTCTGAAAGAGCAAGCATTTGCATTATAAATCACTCGCAAGCCATGGATTAGACCATATCATTTTCCCACTAGCCAGGAATGAAGCACAGCATGTGAGAAAAATATATGTAGTGTTATGTTTGTGTATAAGTTGCCATAAAAGCAATGAAAAATAATTTTGCTGATCCTCTACCAGAGTAGAAAGGATATCTACATTTAGAAAAACATGAAAAGCAATTGGTAGAATTACCTTTAGAGTAAGCGACCCTAACCAGTAATAGTGCCTATAAATATATGGGGGGAAATTAAGTAAGGAAAACCACTACCAGCTATTACCTGGTTGATAAATCTCTTCCGAATCTGCTGAGACAAAAGAACAGCATCAACCTGCCAAACGAACATATTCAGTAACTTCCCTAGAGCAATAACATAAAAGTCATGACACAGGGCAGCCGTTCATCCCTAAGCATAAATAAAGCAATCAAATGAGGCAAAATGCTTTCAACTATCAAAACAACATAAAATTCTAGTTGGTGCGAACCCATTATATCAGGCTGCAATTGATACTGTATTTTCCAAAAATGTAAAATGTAAAAATGCTCATACCTGCTCATCTTTAGCCCCTTTCTTTACAAACTCCAATTCAAGAGTAAGCAATGCTAGGTTGAAGTCTTCAGGTGGAACAAATTTAGAAATATTATCACCATAAAGCATTAAAAATTTGGTAAATACGCAGCAATAACAATCAACAATTCCTTACTAATTTATGATCACCTGCTCATGGATATTGTGTCCCCAGTAGAAACTTTTGCATGGCGACGTTGGATGGCATTGAGGGCAATGTGGCCATTAGGTATGCTTTTATGTGCAGTAAGTTCTAGTCAAGGCAACAAGGGACTTCAGCCCATTCAAGAAACAATCTAATGAGTGGGTATCAATAAATATTTTTTCCCACATTCCAAACATGTATAGAATGCTTTTGTCTTGTCTAAGTTCTGATATAGCATTATACATCCTCATGGACCAATTGACAATGTGTAAATTGCAGCTACAAACATATGTGAAACCATGCAAACCAAGAATTTATACATCTTAATGATTTTGATTCTCACAGTGCTAGGAACATGAACACCTATCAGGGTAAGTATAAAGAGGGAAGAAAACAAATATAAACATAATACATGAATTGCTTTAAAGCAGAAATGCTAACGAAGCTTACCTTTGCAATTGCGATCCATGTATAGTTGATTTCAAGCTCAGACCTGCAAAGCCCAGATCAAGGCAGACCAACGGACAAATTTTCACTGCTTGGGTAAGTATAAAGAGTATTCTCTCCCTTTCTGTTTCATATAGTGCAAAATATATTCTACATGAACAAATATCTAATTGAGTACCTAGGAAACCAAATACAGCCAAGGAAAATTCAGTACCTAGCTTCTGAAACTATATTCAAACAATAAACTCATTAGAAAAGCAAATATTATTCGAGTGATTTGTCAACATGTATAACGGTTTTGCAAATGCAGTCAAGGAAAATTCAGTACCTACCTTAAATGAATAAGCTGTAAAGAAAAAAAATGCCCACTATATATTGACTAAGATACAATTTGTTTACATATATAGAACTCACTTAAACTACACTCAATTAAGTATACATTTTCATACCTTAGATTTCTTAAGTATACACCTTTTGAAAGCAACCTTAGATTTCTTTTGTTTAAGCTTGGTAAGGTTCATTATTTGTTACTAGACCAAGAGTATAAATTTCTATTCCAAATTTTATAGCTTAATGTTGGTGACTAAAATTTTATTTAACTCTTTATTCATGGTTTTTGCGACTAAATTTTTAGTCCTCAAAGATAAAAATTAATTTTTTATTTTTCATTTGGCAACTAAATAATTTTAGTAGTCAAAAC
>NW_021024986.1:157465-173312 GCF_004153795.1 Camellia sinensis | reverse complement strand
ATCATTTCTGAACCTGTTTAATTAAAGTTAGCAACTATTATAAATTTTCATCCACAAATAATTCCAAACTACATATTTCATCTACCATAAAAATTTAAAACATAGTACTTGTTATTATGTTTTAAATTTTTATCCATGTACATCAACCCAAAAATATAACTAGTAGTCTATCAAATATTTTCTATACACGCCCATCCAAAAATATAACTACTAGTGTACCCTAATATTTTCCATATACATCTATACAAAAATATACAATCCTTCCAAAAATGCAAAAAGTGCCAATTTGTCCTGTACAATTTAGTTTTGTGCACGAGTTCATCCATCTGTACCAAAGAAGAAAAGAAATAATGTCAGGTAAAATTGGACAAATAATGAAAAATGTCCATGAAAAGCAAAGGTCACATTAGCAAATTAAATGACTTTCATTATCAAATTGTAAATAAAACAAAAGCATTCTTATGTCTATAGAATAAATCAAATCAGCCACCATTCTAGATCCAATATAGTGCCACACAGAAGAAACCAACATGGCAACTGAAATTGATCCATATTGTCAATAACTCTTATCTTCCTCAATGAACCTTTCATGTGAATTAAATTTCAATCCAGAACCAACCACAATCAGTACCCCAGCTGTGTGTGCTGCTATGTGATAAAACAGCTTTTCAGAAGCCAGACAGATCAGGAGCCTTGAGTCTAAACCAAATAGTAAGGCAACAGCCTTGTGATGAAACCAAACAAATAATATGTCCCCAGATGAAGACATAGCATGCACAGTTCCCAAGGCAATGAGTTTCCATCAGCAGCCAACTTACAGACATAGTAGCATGCACAGCAGACCCCAAATACAAGCATTGAACAACATACAGTACACCTACCCAACATCTGATGCATACCACCAGAATTGATCTAGATTAGTCCACCTCCATGACTGATGCAATACTTCACCATGCAGACCACCAAAGGAAGAGAAAAGAAGGAAAAAGAAGAAAAAGAGAGGAGCAGACCCACAAGGCAATGAGATTCCATCAGCAGCCAACTTACAGACATAGTAGCATGCACAGTAGACCCCAAATACAAGCATTGAACCTCTATTTTTTTTTTCTTCTACCATTAATAAGAGGGTAATAGAAGATGAGAAGTTGCACTTGCATCAAAAATACTAAAACTCAAACATTACATCGGACAAACAAAAAATTAATTGATCAAACCAATCATTTAATCTTAATAGTATTTTTATCAACTCAGAAAATTTGCTAAATCTGTGTTTCCTACCGAAAAATACAAAGGTGCTCTTAGCTGTAGTTTTTAATGTCCACAAGTTGTTTGCATAGGACAACTTGCATACAGCATTATTCTATCTAACTAGCTTGCATAGAGCATAGAGTATAGAGCATTATTCTATCTTCTAGAAAATTATTTTTATAAATCCAATCCAACATTGTAGTTTTTACTTTCACAGGGAAGGCAATCTGCTAAAAGCACCAAGAAGGTGTAGCATGGCAGGTCTATCTACTGTACAAGATGACTTGCACCACTAGGAAGTTATGTAATCGAATTTAATTCCTTGTAAAACATGAAATTAATAAAGAAAAATATGCAATTGCCAAAGATAGCAAATTTGAGTTCAGCTCAAATTTAGATACCAGAAAGGAGTAAAAACTTACCATAACAAACAGTAGCATATAAATCAGGAAATTTGTAATTGATAACTGAAAACTTTCCTAAAACAGAAAATACACAAAATTGACAACGTAAACAAATGCATTTGCGCAAAAGCCAACTTAGGTCACAACAAAGCTGTGTGTTGATCGTGCCATTTTTAGTCAACAATCTCCATAAAATTGCATAAATATGGTTTCTGTTAAAGTTAAGCTCCATAAGAACTGTCATCGACAAGGATATAGAAAACAAGATTTTAGGTCAAGTCAATATTATGTTGAGTATCTCAATGAGAACCAGTTTGAGTCATGACAAACTATTAAATTGATCAAACTTTAGTGTACTTATCTAGAGCAAAAAGAATACAAACCAAAAGATGGTCCCCAATTCCCAAATCAGTCATTAGAAAAGCAGAGCATCCATGGCATCTGAAATTTATCACTTCTCCATTAAAGCATCTCCAATGGCGCAAGGCAAAAATCATTTTTTGGCTTGCTATAGTGCAAAAATAAATAAATACTAAAATAAGCCATTTTTTTGCTATACCACTCCAATGGTGACATTCTATTTCAGTTGAATATAATGAACCAATACATCACACCCATCTAAGTGAATTTAAAGCAATCATTGTGGACAATATAATCATATAAATTAAAACAGAAAGGAGAGGCACGCAAGCATACACATTTCAGCAAACCCCTGATTCATATTAAAGCAAGCTATCATTTGAAAACTTTAACTCAACTAATAAATGTGAAGTCAAGAAATCATACAACAAGGACGATGAATATTACCTTTATTCCACTGGAATTTGGCGCTTCAAAGACAATATATGTCTCAGTTGAAAGCATCCATCTTTCAATACCTTTTGACTTTTCTTGCCCCTCTATAGCAGCTTGGTTAACGGTGAGAATATAACCATTACCATGATACTCAAATGTTACCCTCTGTCCCGTCGTCATAACTTGCATGTCATGAGGCCTCAAAGTCAATTCCAGAAAAATATAAACCAGACTACCAACAAAAAGACTAAATACTGCTTATTAATCCATCACAATAGTCAACTTCATATAAATGGACAGATTTTGCCAAATCACTTTGACTTCAAGTTCCAACACCTAAGTGCCTACACGAATAAACTGGCCACAGGGCCCAAGCATTTTTGTTCAAACATTATTCGTATTAGCTTCTTAGAAAAACTCGACATGATATTCCATTTAGTTTTCACAATGCACATTCTGAAAGAGCAAGCATTTGCATTATAAATCACTCGCAAGCCATGGATTAGACCATATCATTTTCCCACTAGCCAGGAATGAAGCACAGCATGTGAGAAAAATATATGTAGTGTCATGTTTGTGTATAAGTTGCCATGAAAGCAATGAAAAATAATTTTGCTGATCCTCTGCCAGAGCAGAAAGGATATCTACATTTAGAAAAACATGAAAAGCAATTGGTAGAATTACCTTTAGAGTAAGCAACCCTAACCAGTAATAGTGCCTATAAATATATGGGGGGAAATTAAGTAAGGAAAACCACTACCAGCTATTACCTGGTTGGTAAATCTCTTCCGAATCTGCTGAGACAAAAGAACAACATCAACCTGCCAAACGAACATATTCAGTAACTTCCCTGGAGCAATAACATAAAAGTCATGACACAGGGCAGCCGTTCATCCCTAAACATAAATAAAGCAACCAAATGAGGCAAAATGCTTTCAACTATCAAAACAACATAAAATTCTAGTTGGTGCGAACCCATTATATCAGGCTGCAATTGATACTGTATTTTCCAAAAATGTAAAATGGAAAAACGCTCATACCTGCTCATCTTTAGCCCCTTTCTTTACAAACTCCAATTCAAGAGTAAGCAATGCTAGGTTGAAGTCTTCAGGTGGAACAAATTTAGAAATATTATCACCATAAAGCATTAAAAATTTGGTAAATACACAGCAATAGCAATCAACAATTCCTTACTAATTTATGATCACCTGCTCATGGATATTGTGTCCCCAGTAGAAACTTTTGCATGGCGACGTTGGATGTCATTGAGGGCAATGTGGCCATTAGGTATGCTTTTATGTGCAGTAAGTTCTAGTCAAGGCAACAAGGGACTACAACCCATTCAAGAAACAATCTAACGAGTGGGTATCAATAAATATTTTTTCTCACATTCCAAACATGTATAGAATGCTTTTGTCTTACCTAAGTTCTGATATAGCATTATACATCCTCATGGACCAATTGACAATGTGTAAATTGCAGTTACAAACATATGTGAAACCACGCAAACCAAGAATTTATACATCTTAATGATTTTGATTCTCACAGTGCTAGGAACATGAACACCTATCAGGGTAAGTATAAAGAGGGAAGAAAACAAATATAAACATAATACATGAATTGCTTTAAAGCAGAAATACTAACGAAGCTTACCTTTGTAATTGCGATCCATGTATAGTTGATTTCAAGCTCAGACCTGCAAAGCCCAGATCAAGGCAGACCAACGGACAAATTTTCACTGCTTGGGTAAGTATAAAGAGTATTCTCTCCCTTTCTGTTTCATATAGTGCAAAATATATTCTACATGAACAAATATCTAATTGAGTACCTAGGAAACCAAATGCAGCCAAGGAAAATTCAGTACCTAGCTTCTGAAACTATATTCAAACAATAAACTCATTAGAAAAGCAAATATTATTCGAGTGATTTGTCAACATGTATAACGGTTTTGCAAATGCAGCCAAGGAAAATTCAGTACCTACCTTAAATGAATAAGCTGTAAAGAAAAAAAATGCCCACTATATATTAACTAAGATACAATTTGTTTACATATATAGAACTCACTTAAACTACACTCAATTAAGTATACATTTTCATACCTTAGATTTCTTAAGTATGCACCTTCTGAAAGCAGCCTTAGATTTCTTTTGTTTAAGCTTGGTAAGGTTCATTATTTGTTACTAGACCAAGAGTATAAATTTCTATTCCAAATTTTATAGCTTAATGTTGGTGTTTGGTAGTTAGAATGCCTCTTTATTCATGGTTGAGACACTAACAGATTTTGTACTTTCTATTTTCAGAGGCATATTAGCAAACATGTGGTATGCATAATTTACACATAAATTAAATTAAAGAAAAAGAACTTGGAAATGAACAAATTGAATGAAAATCAAAATCAAAATCACATAGGAGATAGAAGACTTTGGCTGATCAGCTGTAGCTACACATGACTCAGATATCTTATCATTCCCTCTCAAATTTTGGGGACAAGGAAGAACCTGAAGTTTGCCTTGAAGATAGTGAAACCTAGAGATAGAAAGAGGTACTGACATTATTATGGTACTCCATGGAAAACAAGTATTTTGCTTCATCACCACCTAAATTCGCCCCTTCCGGCGACATTTCAATTACAACATCTAAATTTCTCAAAGTTTGGTTTCTAGGTATATAGACAAAACAACCACCCTAATGAAACAGAGTAAATCATTTCAAGAAAAGCTCTAGCTTTACAATTTCACCATCAAAAGAAATCTAAACAAGAAAAAACAAGAACTAATCAAATTGCATTCCAAGTATAAAAATAAAAATAAAAACCCTAATCCTGGTTTGTGTTACAGACTACAGAGCAGTGAACTAAGAAAATTGAAGGAAATGATGGGAAATTGAGAGAGACGAGAAAGTGGATTTGAATTTCTTACCAGGGATGCCTCCAAACACGATAATCTATCAAAGATTTACGTACCCACAAATTTTTTTAAAAAATGCAAATAACATATCAGATTTCACCATTAACATTATTTTTCTATTCCAGAAGATGGCTCTTATATTTAATTAAGTAAACAAACAAATTATAAATACATCTACATAATTCAAGAAAACTTAGATGATAATAATAATTTTTACTGCATTTTCATCATCCCAAAACAAAGGAACAATACAAATCTGAGTCGGCTTTCTTACCATAGGCAAAACAACGAGAACGAAAAAAAAACAGAACATGAACACAAACATTGAGAGGGAGAGGAAGAGACAGACAGAGAATGAGTAAGAGAGGGAGAGGGGATTTATACCTCAATTTGTTTTTAGGCTCAAAAACATGAGGCACACTAGCAACAGAATTCCTAAACCCAGGAATTGGGGCCAAGATAACCACTAATCAAACACTAGCAACAAAATTCCCAAACCCAGGTGTAGACACCCCATTTTTGACCGACCTTAAGACTCAGACGTCACCGACTGAGCACTCGGTGATGTTGCATATTGTGCTCGTTCTGAGGTTACGGAGTCTCGGCTGCGAGCCTTGCCTCCGGACTTCGAGGCACTTTTGTGCTTTACCTCGGTTTGCGAACCAGGTCCTGTTTTCTCTGTTTTCTCTTCCCGAAGGGAGGGAGAGGTCTCGTAGACCATCTCTCAGTGGCCATAGGCTACGTTTCGTGGTCGTAGGCCATTTTTCCCGTTTGGAGCCCAGTTTTCGATTTTCAGAGCCGTTGGCCGTGTGCGTCGGTTCGAGACCGCTTAACTACCTCCGTTTGCGCCGATTTTTGGCGCACACCTTATTTCCTCCCTTTAGAGGGACACTGTGGCCCAGGAGACCACCTTCGTGGTCATACGCTACTTCCGGTTCCTAACAGCCTGTTTTCGGGGCCCCAGACTGCGCGTTTTGGCCCCCGAACCCTTGTTTTGCATCCGCCTTGGTCCATTTTTGGTAGGGACCCTATTTTCATTGCTAGGGAGGTGGTATTATGGTGGGAGGCCACCTTTTCCCCAGAAAAATCAGTTTTCTCTTTTTCTCTCTCCTAAAGCCAGTTTTTCTGATAGAAAGCTGGTTTTTCTCACTTTTGAGCCACAATTTCTGGCTTTTCATACCACCATTGTGTTGTGCTCATCTGGGAGGCCACCAATATGGGTAGGCCGACCAGTAATTCATCTTGACCCTTTTGAACCTTGCTAAAAAGTTGGTTTTTCTCCCTCTTGGCTCACTTTTTCTGGTTTTCCACCATACAGCTGTGTTGCACTCATCTGAGAGGCCACCTTTCTGGGGTGGCCGGCCAGCATTTCTTCTTGACCCTTTTGACCCCTGGTCGGCCGACTAGGGGGAGTGGCCGGCCGGCCACTAGAACTGGTCGGCCTGCTTCTTGCTTTTTGCTCTCTCTGAATGCAATCCAGCTGTGCCAGCTGGGAGGCATTTGGACCATCCTCCATACACGTGTATGGAGGATCTTTGAGGCTTCCAAGAGAAGCTTTGGCCTCTCTCCTCTATAAGAGAGGCCCTTCTCTTCCATTTGAGGGGTTGAACAACTTTGAAGTCTTACAACTCTCTCTCTCTCTATACCGCTACACTTGAGCCTCCAAACCCTAGTTTTCTTGGACCATTTGCACTACAACCATTAGCACCACACCCCCTCCATTCATTCCAGAACTTTGGGACTGATTTGAAAGGGTTGAAGGTTCACCAACTTGGTCCAGAAGCTCCAGCTCTGCTGCTCTTCAATGGTAAGCACCTATTTCCCTTAAACTTGCATTTTTTTTTCTCCATTGATTAGCCTTACTTGAAAGTATTTTTGGACTTTTTCATAAACTAAAAAGTGTCATATTTTGAGCTCCTCTTGAATATTGATTAAGGACACTTTTCTGTTTGAGGTCTCCTACATCCTTGTATGCTTTATCCCTCTTTGTAGGCCTATTTTGCATCATATCTTAGTCCTACTTGTGAGCATTTTCGAGATTTTTCACAAACTATAAAAAGTTTCATTTTGAGCTTATAAACATGTTTAATTAAGGTCACTTCTTGGGGTCATCTCCCCCCTTTCATGCTTTATTTCTTCATGTTTTGAGCTACGCATGTGAGTATTTGCATTGGCCTTGGTTTGGCCTCTTAGCCACTAAAATCCAGTGCATTTTTAGTGGCTTGGATGTGTTTTTGAGAGCTAAAATCAGAGGGGGGTGACCCTCTCTCTCCATGTTTTGTTTGTTGGCCCTTTGGGCCTTCTAAAGGCCCCCTCACTTGCATGTTGTGAAGTCACTTTTTGGGCCCAATTCGGTGAGTTTCAAGGTCTGCCCTAGCTCTTTCTGGGGCCTCTTTGACCATATTTTGTGTCCATAGTGCATGTGTAGAACAATTCCATTCAAGGCCTTTTGAAGGGGCCTTTCATTGTATGCTTCATTGACCCATTTTAGGGCCAATTTGGTGAGTTTTAGGCTTGTCATAATTGATTTCCAGAGTTGGTTTTTCCATGTTAAGTGTCCTTGTTGTATGTGTTGAGTAATCCCTTGCATGGCCCTTCAAAGGAGCTTATCATTTTTGCATGCATTGGATGCATTTTAGTGGTTATTTGGGGCTTATTTGACATATCATGTTCCTATTTTTGGTTGGTTCAAGGACCTCTCTTATGCTTCATGTACATGCCATGTAAACCATGCTTATTAGCCTAGGTTGCGTGTTGTTTTGGCCCTTCATGTTAGCACATTTTGGCCATGTCTTAAACTAATAATGTGCTTATTTTGAACTGCCCTAGCTCTGTTTTTGGGTCTCATGGTTGAATGATGTTAGTTTTGCATGCTTGTAGTTCAAGGTCCATGCTTAGCTTTGAGTTTTGAGATCCATTCCATGCATATACTGAGGTATTTTAATGCCTTGGGATCATTTTTCATCAAATTTCAGAGCTTATACGAATGCCATGTTGCCATGTTTTCATCTCTTTAAATGCGTTTGAGAGTCGGGCTTGTATGCCTCATTTACCGACCATTGAATGAGCTCTATTTTGTTGCATTCCGAGCCATCATTTTAGGCCATTTCCCTACTGTTTCAGACCTGCCTAGGGTCTGTTTGGGGTTGGTTTTGCCTTTGGTGCATTGCTTTGGGAACCTCTAGAGTAACGCACTTTGCTAGTTTTGGTACCCGGGCCCCCTAGCTTGCATTGTGTGCCATATTTGCATGTTTCGGGACCATTTTGTATCATGTTTCAGAGCTGTATCATGTGCCATTCTATGCCATACTTCATCCTCTGCCATGCTTTGGTAGAGTTGCATGTTATGCCTTAGGATCGATACTTTGCATCTGTGCATGTTTGCATGTGTTTCGGTTGTTTCATTTCCATCATGTGGCCACTGATGTGAGTGTGGCTGAGGTCCACTCATGTTGGTGTAATTCCATCGTGCATTGTGTATGCCATTTCGGTCCATAGCATTGTGTATGCTAAGTTGCATGATTAGAGCATTGTGTATGCCATGTTACATCGAGCATTGTGTATGCCATTTCATAGCATTGCGTATGCTAGGTTGTATGTTAGTCACATTGTGTATGCCATCTCATTTGTAATGTGTTTGGGATAGGAGTTAGCCCAAGCACGGGAAACGAGGGACGTTTCGTACTCCGAGTGACGGAACGTGTCTCAATTCCCGGTCGCCGACACTCCGGATTATCCATGATGGAGTTTAGGTCTTGTTGTGTTTATATGTGCATTCATTTCACATCGAGTCATGCAATTCGACCCCTCGGCCATCATGCATCGAGATACGTGATTGGTGGCACGAGGATCAAAGACTACACTCCCTGGCGAGTAGTCATGCATACATATGTGAAAATACTTTGCCATGCCCCCCTTTCTTGCTCTCTGTTGCAGCAAATCAGAAATCAACAGCCTTCTAGGGCCTTGCATAGAATTCCGGGATTAATTGCAAACAGAGGCGAATCAGGGCATCGCAATGAATTTTCGCGCCAGGCAACTCAAGCATGCATCTTTCATCATCCAAAACAAGGCCGAGGCATTCACATTTTTTTAATTTATTTGCTTACTTAGCTAATTTGTTAATTAGTTAGTGGTTGTATAATAATTAACTGTAGTTTGTTATTCATTCGGACTGTACTACTTTCGGACTGTATTATTCTTTCGGACCCTCCGAGCGAGGGCACAATTGTAATAAGTGTGCATGCGTGTGATGTATGTCTTCCAACCCCACGTCTTTCTCCCTTTTATTTACCAGTTTATGATGGTTAGATTAGGGCATGTTTCAATTAGCATACTTATGCTTGCATGTTTGCATCATTCATCTGTTTTGCATGCACCGGGCTCGGCGCATCATACTAACTGCATTTGTATCTCAATTTAGAGTTGAATACTTGTTAGCGTGTAATAACCCTCACCACTGCCTACCGATAAACACTGATTACCGTTAAACTGAATTGATCATGACTGATAATTGAACTGATTAAAAGTACTGAACTGACTGACCGAAATTGAAACTGAATTGAATGAATATATCTGTTTGAATTGCATGTTATCTGTTGACTGTTTGTTTGATCTGTTCATGTCTTATGTTTAAACTGCTAATTGAAGGCTTTATCGGCGGCCGAATCCGGAAGTGATTGATGTTTTATGATCATCATAATTAATGTGATTTTATGGTATATTTATCTGAAAACTGATTAGGTGTGATTAAATTAGATTAAATCTTGATCAATTGCTTAAGTTGGCCTTACTTACCAAACTAGCCTTAAGTGCCCACTACCTCATACACCTTTGAACTCATTACACTTGAATCAAAAACCATCTCCTCAGCCATTTCCCTTGTCATTGCCGACTAGAGAGAGAGAGTAAGAGGAAAAGAGTGATCCAACTTGATTCATCTTTAGAATTGCTTGGAATTGGAGGAATTGAAAGCTTAAGTGCATAATTGAACCTCTAGACTTGCATTCAAGGAACCTAGGTAAGGATTTCATCTTCTCATTCTTGTGTTTGAACTAATTCTTGCATGGTCCATGTTAAATTGTAGAGCTAAGTCATGTTTTAGTTCATACATGTTGATATAGAGCATAATTCATGCATGCATGTTTGAATTGTAGATGTTTCAATGTGAAACTGATAATCACTAAAGAGTCTATTTTGGCAAATCTTTTTAGAAAATCGATTTTAAATCAAATAATGCCAAAATTTGACTGATTTGCCAGATACAGAGTCGCCACCTACATATATTTTTTTTGAGAAAATTTAGGAAACCCTGACTCGTGCCAAAGGTCATAAGAGAGAATGAACCAGGTCCTTCTCTGTTTTCTCTTCCCGAAGGGAGGGAGAGGTCGTAGACCATCTCACGTAGGCCATAGGCTTTCGTGGCGTCGTAGCCATTTTCCCGTTTGGAGCCCAGTTATTTTCAGAGCCGTTGGCCGTGTGCGTCGGTTCGGACCGCTTAACTACCTCCGTTTGCGCCGATTTTTGGCACACCTTATTTCCCCCTTTAGAGGGACACTGTGGCCCAGGAGACCACCTTCGTGGTCATACGCTACTTCGGTTCTAACAGCCTGTTTTCGGGGCCCCAGACTGCGCGTTTTGGCCCCCGAACCTTGTTTGCATCCGCCTTGGTCCATTTTTGGTAGGGACCCTATTTTCATTGCTAGGGAGGTGGATTATGGTGGGAGGCCACCTTTTCCCCAGAAAATCAGTTTTTCTTTTTCTCTCTCCTAAAGCCAGTTTTTCTGATAGAAAGCTGGTTTTTCTCACTTTTGAGCCACAATTTCTGGCTTTTCATACCACCATTGTGTTGTGCTCATCTGGGAGGCCACCAATATGGGTAGGCCGACCAGTAATCATCTGACCCTTTTGAACCTTGCTAAAAAGTGGTTTTTCTCCTCTTGGCTCACTTTTTCTGGTTTCACCATACAGCTGTGTTGCACTCATCTGAGAGGCACCTTTCTGGGGTGGCCGGCACATTTCTTCTTGACCCTTTTACCCCTGGTCGCCGACTAGGGGGAGTGGCCGCGCCACTAGAACATGGTCGGCCTGCTTCTTGCTTTTTGCTCTCTCTGAATGCAATCCAGCTGTGCCAGCTGGGAGCATTTGGACCATCCTCCATACACTGTATGGGATCTTTGAGGCTTCCAAAGAAGCTTTGGCCTCTCTCCTCTATAAGAGAGGCCTTCTCTTCCATTTGAGGGGTTGAACAACTTTGAAGTCTTACAACTCTCTCTCTCTCTATACGCTACACTTGAGCCTCCAAACCTAGTTTTCTTGGACCATTTGCACTACAACCTTAGCACCACACCCCCTCCATTCATTCCAGAACTTGGGGACTGATTTGAAAGGGTTGAAGGTTCACACACTTGGTCCAGAAGCTCCAGCTCTGCTGCTCTTCAAGGTAAGCACCTATTTCCCTTAAATTTGCATTTTTTTTTCTCCATTGATTAGCCTTACTTGAAAGTATTTTTGGACTTTTCATAAACTAAAAGTGTCATATTTTGAGCTCCTCTTGAATATTGATTAAGGACACTTTTCTGTTTAGGTCTCCTACATCCTTGTATGCTTATCCCTCTTTGTAGGCCTATTTTGCATCATATCTTAGTCCTACTTGTGAGATTTTCGAGATTTTCACAAACTATAAAAAGTTTCATTTTGGCTTATAAACATGTTTAATTAAGGTCACTTCTTTGGGGTCATCTCCCCTTTCATGCTTTATTTCTTCATGTTTGAGCTACATGTGAGTATTTGCATTTGGCCTTGGTTTGGCCTCTTAGCCACTAAAATCCAGTGCATTTTAGTGGCTTGGATGTGTTTTTGAGAGCTAAAATCAGAGGGGGGGTGACCCTCTCTCTCCATGTTTTGTTTGTTGGCCTTTGGGCCTTCTAAAGGCCCCTCACTTGCATTGTTGTGAAGTCACTTTTTGGGCCAATTCGGTGAGTTTCAAGGTCTGCCCTAGCTCTTTCTGGGGCCTCTTGACCATATTTTGTGTCCATAGTGCTGTGTAGAACAATTCCATTCAAGGCCTTTTGAAGGGGCTTTCATTGTATGCTTCATTGACCATTTTAGGGCCATTTGGTGAGTTTTAGGCTTGTCATAATTGATTTCCAGAGTTGGTTTTTCCATGTTAAGTGTGCCTTGTGTATGTGTTGAGTATCCTTGCATGGCCTTCAAAGGAGCTTATCATTTTTGCATGCATTGGATGCATTTTATGGTTATTGGGGCTTATTTGACATATTCATGTTCCTATTTTGGTTGTTCAGAGACCTCTCTTATGCTTCATGTACTGCCATGTAAACCATGCTTATTGCCTAGGTTGCGTGTTGTTTTGGCCTTCATGTTAGCACATTTTGGCCATGTCTAAAACTAATAATGTGCTTATTTTGAACTGCCCTAGCTCTGTTTTTGGGTCTCATGGTTGAATGATGTTAGTTTTGCATGCTTGTAGTTCAAGGTCCAGCTTAGCTTTGAGTTTTGAGAGATCATTCCATGCATATACTGAGGTATTTTAATGCCTTGGGATCATTTTTCATCAAATTTCAGAGCTTATACGAATGCCATGTTGCCATGTTTTCATCTCTTAAATGCGTTTGAGAGTCGGGCTTGTATGCCTCATTTACCGACCATTGAATGAGCTCTATTTTGTTGCATTCCGAGCCATCATTTTAGGCCATTTCCCTACTGTTTCAGACCTGCCTAGGGTCTGTTTGGGGTTGGTTTTGCCTTTGGTGCATTGCTTTGGGAACTCTAGAGTAACGCACTTGCTAGTTTTGGTACCGGCCCCCTAGCTTGCATTGTGTGCCATATTTGCATGTTCGGGACCATTTTGTATCATGTTTCAGAGCTGTATCATGTGCCATTCTATGCCATACTTCATCCTCTGCCATGCTTTGGAGAGTTGCATGTTATGCCTTAGATCGATACTTTGCATCTGTGCATGTTTGCATGTGTTTTCGGTTGTTTCATTTCCATCATGTGGCCATTGATGTGAGTGTGGCTGAGGTCACTCATGTTGGTGTAATTCCATCGTGCATTTGTGTATGCACTTTCGGTCCATAGCATTGTGTATGTAAGTTCATGATTGAGCATTGTGTATGCCTTGTTACATCGAGCATTGTGTATGCCATTTCATAGCATGCGTATGCTAGGTTGTATGTTAGTCCATTGTGTATGCCATCTCATTGATATGTGTGTGGGATAGGAGTTAGCCCAAGCACGGGAAACGAGGGACGTTTCGTACTCCGAGTGACGGAACGTGTCTCAATTCCCGTCGCCGACACTCCGGATTACCATGATGGAGTTTAGGTCTTGTTGTGTTTATATGTGCATTCATTCACATCGAGTATGCAATTCGACCCCTCGGCCATATGCATCGAGATACGTGATTGGTGGCACGAGGATCAAGACTACATCCTCTGCGAGTAGTATCATGCATACATATGTAAAATACTTTGCCATGCCCCCTTTCTTGCTCTCTTGTTGCAGCAAATCAGAATCAACAGCCTTCTGGGCCTTGCATAGAATCCGGGATTAATTGCAAAACAGAGGCGAATCAGGGCATCGCAATGAATTTTCGCGCCAGGCAACTCAAGCATGCATCTTTCATCATCCAAAACAAGGCCGAGGCATTCACATTTTTTTAATTTATTTGCTTACTTAGCTATTTGTTAATTAGTTAGTGGTTATAATAATTAACTGTATTTTATTCATTCGGACTGTACTACTTTCGGACTGTATTATTCTTTCGGACCTCCGAGCGAGGGCACAATTGTAATAAGTGTGCTGCGTGTGATGTATGTCTTTCCAACCCCACGTCTTTCTCTTTTTTTACCAGTTTATGATGGTTAGATTAGGGCATGTTTCAATTAGCATCTTATGCTTGCATGTTGTGCATCATTCATCTGTTTGCATGCACGGGCTCGGCGCATCATAAACTGCATTTGTATCTCAATTTAGAGTTGAATACTTGTTAGCGTGTATAACCCTCACCACTGCCTACCGATAAACACTGATTACCGTTAAATCTGATTGATCATGACTGATAATTGAACTGATTAAAAGTACTGAACTGACTGACCGAAATTGAAACTGAATTGAATGAATATATCTGTTTTGAATTGATGTTATCTGTTGATGTTTTGTTTGATCTGTTCATGTCTTATGTTTAAACTGCTAATTGAAGGCTTTATCGGCGGCCGAATCCGGAAGTGATTGATGTTTTATGATCATCATAATTAATGTGATTTTATGGTATATTTATCTGAAAACTGATTAGGTGTGATTAAATTAGATTAAATCTTGATCAATTGCTTAAGTTGGCCTTACTTACCAAACTAGCCTTAAGTGCCCACTACCTCATACACTTTGAACTCATTACACTTGAATCAAAAACACATCTCCTCAGCCATTTCCCTGTCATTGCGACTAGAGAGAGAGTAAGAGGAAAGGTGATCCAACTTGATTCATCTTTAGATTGCTTGGATTAGAGGAATTGAAAGCTTAAGTGCTAATTGAACCTCTAGACTTGCATTCAAGGAACCTAGGTAAGGATTTCATCTTCTTATTCTTGTGTTTGAACTAATTCTTGCATGGTCCATGTTAAATTGTAGAGCTAAGTCATGTTTTAGTTCATGCATGTTGATTAAGAGCATAATTCATGCTGCATGTTTGAATTGTGTTAAGTTGAGAGTTGGTTTCATGGTAAGGGGGTGCATGCATCCATAACTTTGTATTGGTCCATGTTTTCAACTTGTTTTTGGATCAATTGGCTCACTAGAGCATGTTTTGAAGCTTTGAAATGATTTGAATTCATGCATGTTTGCATGTTCATCGTATTCCCGAATTGGTTTGAAATTGGGTTGATATAAACACCCTTGGGCTTTGGTTTCTCAAATCGAGCTTTGAACCATGTTATTCTGTGTGTTTACAAGTTTTTTTCCAGAAATTAGCCCAAGAGATCGGTTTTGATGCTTTTGAACTTGAGTTTGAGCTTGGAGGTGCAATCTGGGATTTCAGATTTCGCATCCGCTCAGAGCGGAGACTAGAGACGCTCGAGCGTGGAATCCGAGCATCATGTATCTCTGCACTGTTTTACAGTCCGCTCAAGCGAGGATTGGGCGCTCGAGCGGAATCACGTGTCTCAAGCTCGAGCGGCGCATCGAGCGTCCGTCGAGCGGAGATTTCACCCATCCAGACTTTTGACTGTTTTGCAGAACGCTCGAGCGGGTAATTCTACGCTCGAGCGAGTGCCTTTGTTTGCATGTCCGCTTGAGCGGAGTTACCTACGCTCGAGCGGGACTCTGTTTTCTGAAAATCTGAAACTGCTTTTAAAAGTGCATCTTTGCATCCTCATCTCATTCTAGGCATTCTTAGACCTAGTTTAAAACATCTTGTTGAGAAATGATGTAGAACACACCGAGGCAATTAGGGATTAAATTATGAATATTTTCCGAA